>MU155301.1:0-72684 GCA_015484465.1 Pholiota conissans
CAAAAAAATTGAAATTTCAATTTGTTGTTCCACGTGACGGTGGATGACTGTAGAAATTGTTGGAAAAAGGAGTAAGGCCGTGTGGCGAAATGGCATCGCGTCTGACTACGACTCAGAGCGCATCAGGAGATTGCAGGTTCGACCCCTGTCTCGGTCAAGTCTTTTTGCTTTATACTTTTGACTCTGTCAAAGATAGACCATGCGGTCATGAGTGAATAAACGTTTATATATCGTTTCTTTTGAGCGTATGTAACCACTATGTTTAATGCGACTCTGAAGTTTGAACGCCAACTTTGCTGAGTCTGCTGCTTGAGTTGCCGGAACTTTTGCCGGCCTCATACGCAAGCCGTTCGCTGTCTCTTTTTCACCGCCTTGTGCCCACAATGCAACATCAACCGGACCTTCCTGGAGAGTACGTCGACGCTCGGCAGCTCAGGATTGCTGACATTCTCAAATGAGTGTGCGAATCCGTGGCTCGGTTTTAAATATCTAAATCTCCAGTCCGCCAAAGCCATTCTCTTTCTGAATCAACCACCGTTCAAAATCTCAGCGTTCAGCTCGCAAGATTCCAAGACGCCGACTACAAATGAATACTAGTGCCCTAGTCACGAGAGTTGGTAGAGCTAGGCTCACTGCTGGTAGTCGAAGAGCTCTTTGCAGCCCACAGGGCTCGCACGTCGTTTCTGCAAGGTCAAGGGTTGCTCAGAAGACGTTTCTCACTATCATTCAACAAGGGCAGGAAGGGTGGCGTCTCAGGTATGTCTGGAATACACTGGGAGTCAAAAAATATATGTTGAAAATTATCTCATACAGTCTTGGTCGAGATCCAGTGAAGCTGACGCCCGGGTTGAACGTCAAGATACCTTTCTATCATACGCTGACAGTGTTGGATGTCCGGGAGTCGTCTGTCAATATACCGAATGTAAGGATTTCTAGTACATACTATGATCCTCTAATTGTTAATGGATAACTTAAAGCTCCCTGGATATACCGCCGACAACGTACGCTAAGAGTGCACAAAATTTCTTCCTGCCCCGCTCATCTGTCCTCAATGTTAGGTGCCTGTTCTATGCTCGGGATCGCTATTCTATAGGATAACAGATAGCTACAAGGTATGTCTCTATCAAATAGCAAGCCTCGCGATGCTGAATGTTTCGGACAGGCCACTTTCTCGGTGTCAGATGTTGAAAAAAACGTTCAGAACATTGGCACCTCAGCCATGCGCGCTATTCTTGGAACGTTCACCTATGACCAAGTATATGCCTGTTCTCTCTAGCCTTTTGACGCCTGTTCTGATAGTCTTATTTGTGAAGGTTATTGCGGATCGGAATGGTCTGAATGCCCAGTTGAACGAAGTCATCGGAAATTCGATCCAAGTAAGCATCTTTCTACCTCTATTTCCATTCCAACTTTTCAACTTCACATTAGAGTTGGGGTGTGGAATGCACGAGATTTGAAGTCCAATCCTTCCAACCAGCAAACCGTGAAGTCGAGGTTCGTCATTGTATACTTTTCTCAAGTGTTGTCGAAATAGTCTGACTGACTATTACAGAGACAACTAGAACTTCAAATGGAAGCAGAGCGGAATCGTCGCAAACAGTTACTCGATACCCAAGCGCAGATTAACGTAGCAGAAGGACAAAAGCAGCGTGTTATCCTGGAGAGTGAGGGCCACGTACGTACCTTTCTTATTTTTTTTCTGCGAGTTAGGCATATTGATAATGTTCTATCAGCTCGAAGCAAAGTCAAACGAAGCAGATGCTGCATACAAAACCGTATTCCGAGAAGCCGAGGCTCGGTAAATATACTCCCTCCCACATCCTGACAACGCTAACACCCATCGTCATTCACAGCAAAGAACAAGCATTAATGGAAGCGTCCGCCCTCGCCCAACAAGTCGAACACATCGCGCTCTCCCTCGCGCCAAGCAAAGACGCCGTGACGTCCGAGCACCGCAAGTTCGCGCTGGCGACGCTCGTCGAGCTCAGGCGTCTCGAGCAACTGCAGGCCATTGCGAAGAGTAAGAGCAATTCGACGTATTTCTTTGGGGATAAGGCGGCGCTGGGCGCGGCGAACGATGCGTTTAATGTGGATTATGCGCAGGCTGTGAAGGCGGGTTTGGATAAGAAGCCGGTCGATGGGCCGCGGGGTGGACCTGTGGCTGCGGCTTAGGTGTTGTCGAAGCTCGTTTAAATAGACACATGCTTGCATTCACTCTCACCCCCACTTATCCTTGGTCGTAATTATTATCATTAGGTATTGTATCAATTTGTGTACTTTATGCATTTCTGCTTTGTACTAAAAGTAGGTTCTAACTTGAATGGTCTTCTAGACAAGAAAGCATGTGCATGTCGTGTTCCTTCCGTATCAGGCCTCCGCGACGGACTCCCTCGTGCCAATCGACGTCCCCATCCAGAAAGACATCGCCAGGATATCGCACCTCGCCTGTTTTTCCGCACCAGTCGAAGTCAAGGAGCATGATACCTGTCTGTGTCTGCACAAGATTCGGCTGTCGCAAGTCTCCAAAGACCAGATCCGCTTTGTGCAACGTCTCCATTGCAGTCCGCACTTGACTAGCCTCAGCAACGTCCATCGGTATACGGACAGGACAGTCTTCAATGAACTCCATGATAACAACATACATGCCGACACTCTCTGCTTTCTCGCAGAAGTATAGTTGGGGTGCAAGCGGTCGCGGTTTAGCAGCAGCCAGAAGCCTATGACCTTCGCTTCCATATCGAGGGGTGAACTTGACGACGACAGTCTTTGTTTTGGTAGTCGATGTCGCAATTGCTTTGAAGACGGCCTTTTGCTTGTCAAAGGGGGCCAAGTGGTCAATATACTTTAATGTATAGGTGATATTGTCAACTGAATACTCTTTGAAATGTGGGGGAAAGGGCGAGGGTGAGGAAGGGAGACGAGACTTGCGATACCGGGGAGGGGACCGCAATTGCGAATAGTACAATTTGAGGTCTTGAAAGCAGATTGTTAGGGTGCGGAGTAGCTGAGCGATACGTCGGGCTCCTTCATCAAGACTGGATCGCTCGTCCAAGGTAGGTTTCGGTCCAATGAAGATGTAGTCCGTTAGACGTTCGCTGATGAAATGGTCGGCAAAGACAGCCCCAGCAACTGTTATATACGGTCCAGCAATACCAACGAGAAAAGCAGGGCAACACGACACCTGGCGAAGAGGTTCGAACTAAAGAAGATGCGAGTCAGCGACACAATGAGAATGAGGACGCTAGCAACCTCATCGGACGAGCAAATCGCAACATAGGCGCATTCAGCTTGGGCTGCGGGATCACACCCGCCAGTTCCAACTTCGCTCTCTAGGACTTGAATCCCCATCACCGCCTGCGTACTTTGATACTTCTCAGTAAACACTGGGCATTCGACACTACAAACTCCATCAGGAGAAAACATCCCGCTTTTCAGATTGAATGCAGACGACGTGAGGATACCTGATGCTACGGAAGCGAGGCCAAGGATGGAGTCTTGTCTACTCTTCTCGTCTTCGTAAAAGGGTAAGGAAGATGCGATAAATTTGATGGCCTGCTCCAGCTCTTCGTAGCTGAAATCCATGTTTGTGTAAGGCGTGGCCATGAGTTGGGTAAATTTGGCGAACACGGGATGGTATATGCTGATGGGAGGTGGTTGCAAAGTCAAAGGTCGGGAATTGTAGATGGCATCAGGACGCGATACATTCTGGGTGGTCTTGAGTGAGTCGAGTTTTGCACCTGACGACGGGGATTGGCGGTTCTGTGCCCCTTTGGTGATATCTTCGCGACCTGATACCATTTCGAGGCATATAAGTACGTGCTATTGTTGTTCAGGGAAGCTACCCACTTGGCAGATGTTCTGTTTCTTGTCGTTCTGCAATAGCTTCCGGTGAGTGCCCAATGAGGGGCTCCTCTGCAGCCGTGTCAAAAATTGTACGATAAAATATAGCAGCCACACACCGAACACGAGAATGAGAATTCCTTCATGGCGCTCGAGTTCCTTCGTATTCATGTTGACCAAATTAGTGCGAAACGATTCTTGGTTTAATTGGAATTGGTCTTCAAGTTCTGAAAGCGTTTTAACAAGCTCGCCAGAATCAATTGGCTTTACTGGCTGGAGCACAGACGTCAATAAAAGAGAAAGAGCGATAGATTACTCCCATACCCTATATAAGGCGGCCCACGGAGAAGGGACAGGCCGATGCTTGTTTAGTTCAGCAATGGCTTTTCCACGAACGGCATCCAGCGTATCCTGAGTCGTAGTCTCCACTTCGCAAAAGTGGATGTACTTGCAAACAGAGTATTGCTTTTGCAGAAAAACCACCGTTCTCAAGACAGTTTCGAACATGGTGGTTTGATATAGAGGACGGTCTCGTCGCGGACCGGGCGGCGGGAGTTCCCTGTTATGGCGAAGCGGCGCGCCCTTGGCGGCGCCCCGTCGCGCGTCGATGTCACGGTTGGCGTCAAGAGTTTGGAAACGACGCTCGGTGAGGTGCCGGGACGGCTTGTCGGCAGCGTGGCCTTGGCCTGATGGTCACAAGTGACCGCCTGCTGAGCTCAGCGGGCCCGACCGTCGTTTTCGTCGGGCGCAGCTATACTTCGACAGAGCCACCTCTTTTTCAATCATTCTGACGGAAAGCAAACGTCCCCATTGCCCCCGCCCAACATGATTGTGTGCGGAATAGTAGGCACAATATCAAGATATTCAAACTGCTGCAGGGTCGGGGCAATCTTCGGCTACTAAATACGAGCGGCAGCTGTAACTTGAACCCTTTTTTCGCTTTCTTTCTTGTTTCTTCCTTCCCTCTTTGTCGAACACGAGCACCGTCCTTTCGAACTCCAGCAAAAACATTATTTCTCCGCTCGTTAACGGGCCATGGTTCCCGAGTCAATCCATTACTACCTCTGGGATGCAGTCTCCACGAGGCAATATATCTCGCGTAAGTGATGCTGTAATCCACACCCTGGCGAACGCGAATATCTGAATCAGACTGCGACTTCAGTTGCAGCGGTTGTCTGTCTTCTCTGGGAGCATGGGGTGACTATAAAGCATGAATACTCTTTTGTTTGGAGGTGCGACAAGTTTTGGCAGTCTTCTCTTCTAGTGAATGGCGTCTTACTCGTCATTTTTACCTTCCAGGAGTCGGCTTACCATCACGAAATGCCTTTACTTGAGCCTACGTTATATAACTCTTGCTGGCCAAATGTAAGCAAGCATTTTTTTGAATTACCCAGAGTTGACAATGTGTCTACTTAAAACAGAGCGAACCATGTTATATCATCCATCCTTTTTTCCAAACCAGCGTTGAGCGCAAAAACGTGCAGCATATGGTTCATTTACCAATGTGCCTGTCTGCAAATTGCCTTGACCTTATTCGAGATGATATTGCTGGCGCGAGGTAAAGTCCAATATCAAACCTTTGAAAACTATTGTCAATTAACTTTTGAACAAAACATCAGTATGGGCGCTATATCAGAAGAAACGGCGGGTGGGATATATGTTAGGCGCTTTGCAAGCCGGAGAACTAGGGATACTTGCATATGGTGCCTTCAACCTCAATACCTCATTGCATTTCGACGCAACGTGTCTTGTAGACCAAACCCCCAAAGCGGCCGTCTATCTTGCGTGCGTCGTACATCTATATCCGTCATGTTCTGTGCTTATACCAGTTTCTCCTGAATTCCAATAAGCATCACTCCAATAATGATGCAGGGCATCATATGGTCTATGACGTGGTATAAACGCAAGAATTTTTCTTTTTCTGTACAAGAATGGGAAGCCAGCGAGCGTTTTAAGCGCATCACCTCTTTGATGCTACGAGATGGACTTGTGGTATGGGTCCTTCTTTCCAGTAAGTTTCCTTTCTAATTATTTTCGACTAGAGAACCTGGAATGACGTCTTTATTGTAGCAATACTATTAGTTTCCGTATGCGTGACTATGTTTGTTCATACCGTGTCACATAGCATATGGACGTCAGTACATAACCCCTCACTTCAAAGCTTCAAACGTATACTGACGATATCAAAATTGCACAGGATTCTCACAACACTTCTTTCAATTGGAGTGCGTTCTAAAACGATGATTTAAATTTTCTCATTGCTGATTATCTCGTCTCGCGTTCTATAGGGCTGTAGAGTGATTATCAACACACAGAAGTTGAAGATTCCAAGGATTACGGGCGTCGTCGAATTTGAAAGGACGACGGGCATTCACACCTCCTTTTTCGAGAGCGGGGTATCTCTCACATCGATACAAGAGGAAGAATATGACCAGGAAACAGAACTAGATGCCTTTAAGTAAACATATCGAGCGCTGTTCTGGTATATTTTTGGCTTGTGTAATTTCAGGAAGCAGCATTTATGGCTGAGGAATGACCTGAAGGATGAGCTCTTGGATGTAGATATGTCACTATTAATCACATAAGAAGTACAAGATAGATGCTATATATATTACACTACAACGCTTACAAGCGGAGACAATTACAATACAGAGCTAAAAATTACATGTACATGTATGCAAAGAACACAGTAAGTAGAAAGAAGGTGATGGTACAAGTTTAGGGTACGTGTCATTATTGGTAGAGATGCAAAAAAAAACAACGATGTAATGTTACAACATGTCAAAGAAGAGAAGACGAAAAGAATACAAGTCGTGAGAGAGAGAGGCATTAGGGTCATCCATTGAAAAGGCTGACTGTGAGGCGGGGAAGAAAACGAACAAGGTCGCGTTCGATCTGGCATACCAAATTAGACTCGGAAGGCCCGATGGCAAGATGCTGGAGTTCCCAATTGCGTATGGTATCCCCATACCGGTCAAGATTAGCATAGAACTCGCTCTACAGGTAATGCGTCAGCACAGAACATAGCTAACTCCATTTCACAGCATCAAAATGATATAACTCACCACACCTTTGTGTCTAAAGTTGACGTCCATCGCACAGCTACGATCAATGCTGACACGATTGCATTCCAGCTTAAGCGTTTTGAGGTTCGGGAACTTTCGGGCAAAACGCTCGAGGAGCTGTGCGGACAGTGCATCTACTTTGACGTGCAACTCCAAAATACCCTCAGAAGCGTTCGCGGGCCACAGGTCGACGACCTCATGCATGCGGAGCGAGCGATCCATGAGAGAAACCGATTGTATGGTAGAGGAGTGCATGTCCAAGAAGTCGACAAGGGTACCGAGGGGTGCTCTGAGAGGCCGCAGAGCAATTCCGACGCCGGAAAGGAGCGGGAAGGGCTTATTGATAGCCTTTAGTATGCGCTGAATCCAATTGATCTGCTCAGGGTCGCCGGGCTTTGCATGGACAGCGCAGCGAGAGGTAAGCAGCCGGAAATCCTTCAAGCTTCCTCTATGCCTGGTAAGGAATCCTACGAACGACATAGGATCGGAAAGTTGGCCGCCATCGAAAGGAAGAGATAGTGTGACCTTCTTTAGCGAAGGAAATGTTCCCAGAGTACGGAACATTCGGGAAAGGTCGAGATGTTGGGATGTCGACGTGGAGAGGAATGAAAGCGCTTGTAGGGTGTCCTTGAGATTGTTCACGAAAACCACGAACCCATCGTGGGCGTTGTGAATATCCTTCAGCGGCGTATTTCCGGTGCAGAAGTGATAAGTGAAGGATTCGAGGCGCGTGAGGCGAAGTCGCGCAAGCGACCCGATCATGGACAGAGGGACACGGACCGTCAACGTTGTCAAATGCTGGGCCCATGTTTCCAAAGGCGGCACCAAAAGTGCGCTGTAGAACTCGGGATGGAACCGATCGGATTCGTCCCAATCAATTGAGTATTCCTGGAGTTCGGTCATGGCCGTAAACGCCGCTGTAAGTCTCTTCGTGTCTTTCGCCAGACGTTTCTGCAATCGCTGCTCCGCGGTTTTGCGCGTGTAATCTGGGTCGACTAGTTGCATGCACCGAATAATGACGTTCTCGGTGAGACTGCGGGGTGACTTTGTCCTGGGCTGGACGAGCCAAGGGTGGAGCTCGAGCCTCTTCACATGCCGCGCGACATAGGGCTGGCTAGCGGAACGATCATCAGTTCACATCAAAGACGTTGGAGGTGCAGAAGCAAGACGTACCAAAGGTGACCCAAGAGCCTCTTGGTTTCCTTATCCCTCTTGGAAATGCGAATAGACGCATACCGTGACTTCATCCACGCCTCATAGAATACGGAGTGCGCGCGGTTGATACTACGCAACTCTTCTGTGGATAGGTAGTCCACAATCTGGCGGAAAATGTCCTCGTTGAGCGTGCACATGGTCCCGCAAGGATGATCGGCGGTGGAGGTGAGAAGGAAGGGCCAGTTGGTCAGACGAGAGGAGAATCTAACCGAGGGGTGCATTGAGTCATGCCTCGAGGCATTTTAAGACCCCCCGAAAGTGAGCACTTGAAAGGGAGGGTGGGAAGAGCGGCATCACGTGTGGGGCCGACATGATAGAGATCTCTCGCATACCGCTTTGGCTGTGCGAATAGAGCGCGTAGATGCGACTCTGAAACAAGAAAAGAAGGAGCGGGATTGTTCAGTGAAGTCGCAGAGGAAATTTTAAGATGCTTTGACGGATCTACGGTAGTGATGCCACCACGCCATCCTTTTTGCCCGTTGATAAGGATGACAGATCAGATCGTGTTTGCCCAACAATGCCCGATACCCAAGCAGGGTTTGGCGAAACAACACGATAGTGCGATGATACGAACGTTGGATTTCTGGCCTAACCATGGGGACCATGACCAAAATTGTCAACTTTCCACGCTCCAAGAGGTGCTTTGGAGCTCTGTCCAGAGACCTAAATGACTCCAGGAAATCCGCCGTCAGCGGAGAATACATCGAAAATTGATTGTCTGGAGTGATTCGGTAACATGTAGACAGATGGTGGCATATTTTGGTAGGATTGGCCTTGTTCGGAAAGAAGGAAGCCCCAATGCATGTCCGGACTTGTCGATAACCACGCAGCCGGTAAGAGTTGGAGTGAAGAGAAGTTTGCGGATATCAGAGGAGGAAAGGAAAGGATGATTATGGTTCGAAAGCAAGAAAAGGAATCTGTGTGCGCCAAGCTGATCGCGGACGCGCCCGGCGAGTTGGCCTTTCAAGGTATTTGGACCACACACGATAGAGCGAAGAAATTCATCCTTTCGCTTTGCACTGTGCGGGTTGAGATAGTAAAAATGTTCAGAACATGTGCTGGTGTTTCGAGGATATCGTATGCAGCCGGAGACAACTAAAAACAAGTCGGATAAGTCTGATTCTAATATACTTTCAGCGGAAAAGGTATAAGAATACGTACCTCCCTTATCCTTCCTCTGACACTGACAGTACGAATTCGGAATGAATACGGCGAGGGTTCAAGCACTCAACGCTCGGTCACAATCAATATTCAATACTCATGGTGAACCGTAAACGCGTAAACGTCCGAGTTCTTCATTAGGCTGTCCCTTTCTTCAAAGTAGAACCAAATTCGCGTCGATGAAACAATAACACGTCGACGATGCTTAACGCAATAGCGAAAAATGCATGAATGGAGATGAAATGTCCTATAGGAGGGGGAAAGAGGAGGGAAGAGGGGAGGAACTTGAAGCCAAGAGCCTGGAACTTTTCAATTTGAATTTGAATTTCAACTTCGACACGTGCCCACGCGACGCCAATGTCACGGCGCCGAGGGTGCAGACCAATACAGGCAAACATTATTTAAATAAGACCTATTTAGCCTTTAGGTAACGTTATTACCAAGTTATAACGTTTCGGCAAGTCTCCTACAAGTCTCCTAGTAGTCGCAACTGAGAAGATACTCTATATCCGAGATCAAGGTGTAGGTACAAGTAAGTATAGTTCGTATAGAATGGGTGCTGCTAGTCAGCCGAATGCCGAAGCTTGCGCTCGTCTGCTTCCCGGAACTCACTTGCTCATCATGCACTTCACTCCTTTCCAAAAGGTTTGCTGCCCGTGGTATCCTCTCGTAACGGCTGCCCGCTCTCCCTGCCCTCTTTCGAAATTGTTCTGCCTCTCAATAGTACAAATATTTCGTGGAAGCCTCTCCCTGCCACACCAAAACATCCACCGCAACTGTGTTGGCAGAAAGTCGAGGCAAGACGACCCCATCGACGGCATAACACCTCACGTCCTCACACCAACTCGTGCTAAAATCGTCCTCTGAAATGAGCTCGATTTTTACTTTTTCCAGTCGCGAAAAGCGAGTGAGGTTGGACAACACATCGTCGAGGGTGTTGATTCTAGACGCGAACTCCAGCGCCATGTCAGGCCGGTCGTCATTGTGCAGAGGAGTTGTGTACAGAGGACATAAGATAGTTTTGGCGTGGAAAGTGAGTGTTATTATTTCAAAGGTTGTGGGTAATATAGGATGATTGAGAAACATGGATGCTTCCCGGACCGTTGACTGTATTTGAGCGGGAATCGTCAATGGCGCAGGGAGAATAATTGATAGCATTTTCAGCATGATGAGGTTGTTGGTTTCGATTGGCATCTTGGCTGCTATTCTCATGTGAGCTAGAACTGATGTTAAAAGTTGCAAGAATAAGGATAGCTCGCATCAATCAAAGTACGTACACTCAAAATGCCATAGATAATGAAGATTAACGATAACGCGGAGCCTTTTCAGCAAAGGCGCATTGCTCGATAGGACCTGGAGTAGAATATTGGCTTCGTGCAAGTTTCCAAAGTCAACACAAGCGTATTCTAGTTCGGGGAATTGGCAAACCTGCCATGTCGTTGCAGTCTGGTTGTTCACCTCATCGACGCTTCCGCTTGACCAAAGCTTGGGATATTCACGACCAGAGTCCGAAGATTTCTACAATCAAACTGGGCAGTTTTAATTGTATATGTATGATTGTGAAAGATAGAATTTTCACAAGCCGGAATCGAACAATGTATGAGAGTAACAGAATGAAAAGTAAGGTCGTTTTCGCGAATGAGGATGGCGGTAGGAAAATCTCGAATTGATGACAGGTTGAGGTGGAATAGATGTCGATGTGATCGTGCAAGCAAGACTAGAAGGTCTGCGATTTTGGCCGGTATTTCGAACCAGCTGGAATAGTTGAAGATTGCTTTAACGCCACATATTTCTAGAGTCATTAGGGCAGTGCCGTCTGTGAACAATTTTTGGAGAAACCATGTCAGATTATTGTTAATTAAGCCAAGCTTTCCTCCCAGATTATTTAGTTTGGCTTTTTGGTGCGTATACAAAGATCCAAGGAGGCTTGGTTCGGAGTTGTGATCATCTCTGTGGCGAAGCATAACCCTGAGGTAATGGATGCGTGTTAAGAGCGCGGGATTGGCCTTGAGGACTTTGCGTAACCTCCTCATGCAGTTCTCCAGATGTGCATCGAAAGTAATTTCGATGGTAGCGAAGAGGTACTCGATGCGGATGTGTAGAATGCTCTGGAGACGAGATTGCATGCGCGAAGCTCTTCTTTGGGGTTCCAGGTTGTCGATCCCGCCACATCGTCGATGATTAGGTCGACAATTTCTTGTGGGATATCCATGCTAGCAGAAACCGTGTTAGGTACCATGGTTTGTGTAGAATACTGAGCTGTTCGTGCTATTGATAATGGGTGTTGGGTTTAACTAAAGACGTGAGAAATAGCGAATGTAACGGAAGAAGAATCTCACGATCAGAATTAATCTCGCTCCCCTTCTGAATTGTATTCCTCTACACCTTTGGGGAAAGCTCGAAAGTACTTTGATGTATTGGCATGCACCCGCGTATTATTGGCAGTCCTTAATAAGCGCCCACGGCCCGGCGTTACCTCCTCGATCGGCAAATCAAGCGCCCGGCAAGTATCGACCTCAACGCGGCCTTCATATCCACAAGAATATAATTTTTCGCATAAATCACATAGGGTGAGCCGGCGCACAGCATTTGATTAATATAGGGCTGTACACCGCCAGTGATTCAAATAATTTTTTTCAAAGGGCGTCCTTCAACTGGTATGTTGCAATGTTAATTTATGATCGTCTTCTCCCTTCTTGCCCGGAACTCTACGTTCGAATTCTCTTGCCCCGAAATTAAATTATTTAAGCAATTCATACACACCATGCTTTCTATCTCGAGCTCACAGTGGCGCATGCGCTCCAAGCTTCCGTATGTTGAGTCAGTAGCTCATAATAATGTCTCCAGCCTTTTGTCTGGTACAACATGAGCGCTCTGAGCGCTCTTCCAGAAATTAACGCGTCATGCATTGCGTGCTCATAATCATAGACCATCTCGGTTCTCGGAAGCCCCAGTATATCCCATATGTGGGGTGCCGTGCAGAAGGCACATACTTGGATAACAAGCACAGCCTTGGTCCTTGAGGCGCATCAAACACACCCATAATACAGACCAATCGAATGGGTAAACAACACCCGCCCACCTTCTCTTCAACACTCATAGCATTGCTGTTCATAACCGCGCCTCTGCACAGGTTGTGCGGCACTGCGTGGGCGCCAAAATGAGTGCGCTAACATTGACAAACAACGTTGCTCCTGCGGCGCGTCTCTTCAAAGTCTCCTTTGTTGTCCATTCTCTTCCGCTAAGCGTCCACGATGTCCGCGACACACAGACGCAATCAGTCAGGCTCAATTTCTCAACCACCAGGCGGCGGTGTCTACCAGAACCCACTACACACACAGGCCCAACAACCGCAACCGCCACCTCCGGGCACCCCACACGCCAATCTGGACTTGAGAGCACGACCGGTGCCGCAGGTATGTTCATCGCCGTTGTTCGTACCTGGCACTCAGGGAACGCAAGTTGATCGATCTGGATTTCGTGCGCACGCGATAGGTAGCGCCACCAGCAGCGAACAAGCCCACCGACGATGAGTTTTACATGATGGAGGGGCAGGAGCGGAAGGTGAACCACGAGTTCCTGAAGACACACTTCATCCGAGAGGGACGACTGAAGGAGTCGCAAGCGCTGCACATCCTCGAGGAGGCGACCAACATCTTCTCAAGAGAGCCTAACATGGTTCAGCTGAGGAGCCCCGTCACCAGTCTGTCGTTCACCCTTTCATCCATTTACCGAGTTGTGACCCAACCTTGCTAGTCTGTGGGGATATTCATGGGCAATATGTGAGCCATTCACGAGGGTTCTGCGCCACAGATCGCTGATGAACGTCGTCAATCAGTACGACTTGATGAAGATGTTTGAAGTGGGCGGGTCTTTGCAAGACAGCTTGTATCTCTTCCTTGGAGATTATGTAGACAGAGGGGACTTTGGGATCGAAGTATGCTGCATTACTTTCTATCAACTTTCTGATCCTCATCCTTTCAGTGTCTTTTGTATCTCTACGCCCTCAAAATCCACTCCCCTCAACGAATAGTCCTGTTGCGAGGCAACCACGAATGTCGGCACCTGACGGAATACTTCACCTTCAAGCGTGAATGTCTCCACAAATATTCTGAAAACGTGTACGAAGCATGTCTTCGCTCCTTCTGCGCGCTCCCCATTGCAGCACTTGTCGATGGAAAGTTCTTTTGCGTCCACGGTGGCCTATCGCCGCAGCTGCTCACGCTCAACGATCTCGCTTCGGTGTGTGGATATTGCCATTCTTTTCAATCGCCCACTAAGAAATCGCGAGGTAGATAAACAGATTCCAAGAGCCCGGCTCTCATGGTATGCTATGTGATCTTCTGTGGTCCGATCCGATTGCGAACTTTGGGCACGAGACGGAGCCAAGTGCCACTGGACCCGCGCTGGATCGTGGAACGACGTTCATGCACAATGCAACTCGCGGCTGCTCGTTCTTCTATACGTATGTCGAGCATATCCAATAGTCCAATTACTTTCCCTTAACGTTTGTAGATACGAGGCCGTGTGCCAGTTCCTGGACAGAAATAGTCTGCTCACTCTCATTCGGGGGCATGAAGCGCAAGATGCTGGGTCCGTTGTCATCGGTTTCTGTCGTTCTTTCGTTCGCATGACTTACTGGAGACCCCGTACAGATACACTATGTACCGCAAGACCCCGAAACGCAACTTCCCATCCGTTATCACCATCTTCTCCGCCCCCAACTATCTGGACGTGTATCGCAACCGCGGCGCGATTTTGAAGTATGCAAACAAGAATATTACGATCAGGCAGTACAATTCGACGACGCACCCGTATTGGTTACCCAACTTTATGGATGCATTTACGTGGAGTCTGCCGTTCGTGGGGCAGAAGAGTACGTAGATTTGCCTCTTCGCTATATTTTCTGATATATTTATTTTACCTTAGTCACGGAAATGTTGCTCGCTATTTTGAGTATATGTAGTCAGGAGGAGCTTGGTGAAGCTGAAGAAGACAGTGAAGAAGAAGTCGGTGGACGACCATCTCCGGACGATCTGGCGGCGAGGAGGCAGCTTATTAAAAAGAAGATTTTGGCTGTGGGCAAGATGCAAAAAGTGTTCCAACTTCTCCGGTGCGTTAATTCATCCCATTTTTATCAATTGGTGTCGCTTACATATTGCTCAGAGAAGAGGCAGAAAATGCCACAGAACTCGAGAATGTTGCCGGCTCATCCACTGCCGTCAGCCGTCCTGGCACCGACGCACTCTCAGTACAAGGAGCTAGGCTCAACAGAACGATCCGCAGCTTCGCTGACGCGTACGTATCCTTCCATCTCATCGCCCCACATGGAAATATCTGACAACATTCCTTTTCACCTCCTCACAGCCGCCGCTCGGATATCGCCAACGAGCGGCTGCCCGAATTCGACCTGCAGCGTCCGACGATCTTTCCCGTACCGAGCATGCGGAACACGAGCAGGCGGTCGACTGCGGATGGGCTGGATATGGAAGATCTCATCAAGCGCACGCTGGAGGAGGAGGATGACGAAGGAGGGTTCGTTGAGAAGGTGGCGGATAGAATTGCGCGAGGGAGGAACATGGCGACGCGCCCTGGTGGGTTGAAACGGCACGGTACTGCATTTTGAACAAGAAAGTGACTTTGCTGCTAGCTTGACCGTTAGGGTTGTGTGCTTGGTGCCTTGATGGATGGGCGTACGATGGAAAGGCGAGATATCTCTGCGAGTGTATGAATGATTGACGAAGGTGTGCGGTCTTTGTTTGAATTCTGTTTTTTGTTGTTTTTTTTTTTCTGTTGTGTTTTCATGATACCAACGTACTACTACATATCTATTCAATCTATCTGGATTTCGTCGGCTGTATTCCTGTTGTTTGATGTCTAGATGCAGTAGCAGCGTCTCAAGACCGTTTGCTCTGAAGATCATTTTCGCATCTCCTGAGATGAACCTTCCTGGTGGCGGGATGTACTAGTATGAGTCTGGTGCGATCATGCTAATGTCGATGTCGTCGGTGCGGGTGGGTTGGTGACAATGACTCGAATGAGGATGGATGTTGATCACACTTGTGTTTTACACGATTAGCTCTCACTTCCCGGGCGTAGTGGGATGTTGTAACGTACTTTCTTGATAATCAGCTGCTAGAAGTCTATAGAATAACTTCCATGAGCTTTGGCCAGAAAGGAGGTCGGGATAATACGCACAGTTCCAATACAATCTCGGGGGGTATCCGCTCGAGGAACTCCTTCACCGGAACATCCTCCTTCGGATTGGCTGTTTCGTAGTAAGTCTTGAAGCCCATGTACTCAACCATCTTTTCGACGATTATGCCTCTATTTCAAAACGGTATAAGCTTGGTGAAGACAGAAAGATCCATAACAAAGCACCTTTCGTTTATTTCACACTGACGACTGATCGCTTCAGCGTAACCTCCAGCTGTAATCGGTCACGTCAGCGTAATTCGTTCTTTCCTGCATAGAAAGGTAACACATACCGTCTGAGTCCAGCATATTCCGTATTGTTCCACTGGCGTTGGCGACTTTACGTTTGACGAGGTAGCAGAAACCATCTATGCTTTGAAGCCGCACCCACTGGTCTTGAGGCTCCGCAGACGATTTTTTCTCTATTTCTTGGGTATCCCTAGTCATCGTTTTATTAAATCAGTCAATTTGAATTGTAGAAGACGAGAACACCTACATGATAGTGTAGTGTAGATGATAGTTCACTTGAAAGGGAGGGTACTGCTGTGACGCGTGACTCTTTATGCCTTTAAGCGCCCACGTGATGCACTTTAGCAGTCGCGACTCACGCGCGCTTGTTTCAGGCAGCATTATGTTTCTGAGAACTGAAAGGCTGTGAGAGACAAAGAAGACTGTAAAAAGGATTTACAATGGCCAGACATTTAATCCCCTTGAAAGGTGAAAGGAAGGACAAAGAACGACGCCTTCGCAGAGTTCCCACGCTGTCGGTTATTTAAATAAATTATTATTGCTTACACTTTGCTTCCTACCACCATCTTGCCACCATCCTCTCCTGCAAAATCTCCCACATCGTTTGTACAAGGTGTGTCTTGCCTTCAAACAGGGTGGAATGCACAAGGAAAAGCATCGATTTCGTGCCTTGCTGGTGAAGAATTGAATTACAAGCCTCGTAATCCCATGGATATCAACGGCACCCTTTCGAGGGAGCCGCCCTCACCGTTGGACGTGCCATACTTCCTTTCCCCGCCTCAGAACGAAGAAGACTCGACGGACTACGTCAAGTGGCAAGGTTCGCAAACTACTTGCTCGGCTCTCAACCAACTCATAAAATCGAGTGCAAACGAATCAAATGTGGCGACCGTAGTCTCGACATCTCGAGGTAAGTACGTTTGCAGAAGCCACTGTAAAACGCACTCAACAAGGTCTTTGTTCTACAGGGTGGCAAAGGCAACCATCCTTTGACCAGATCCCGGGGTTTTCTCTGCTAAGCACCAACGATAACCCTCAAGCATACTCACAGGCTCCATCGTGTTCGTCTTCCAAATCTATCAGGCCTTCCCATTCCAGACCGCGCCCCTCTCTTTCGCGCCCCAGATCCCCAACCAAGCCACCAAACGCCTCCAATGTCGACCTTCCGATCCCACTTCTAGACAAGTCCAATCCTGCAGCTTTCTTGAATATTCTCAAAGGTGTATCAGCGCGTATCGACGAGAACGTTGGCGTCAAACCTGCAAGAGGGATCGGCTCGAGCTCCGGTGAACGAGGCGCCAAAAGGGTTCGGAGTGTCACCTCCGAGCTGCAGGCTGGGAGACCGAAGAAGAGTCGCACCAGCGCCTCTGTCGGCCCCTCAGTGGGTTCTGCTCGACCGCTGAGCAAAGGAAAGCAGCGAGCCATCTCAGCGGGAGGTGTGGCAGACGACGATCAAAGCAGTATGTCCGAATTACCTTTCCCTTTACGTCCCGATATAGTCGAACCTAAGCTCGCGTCACTCGATACGGAGAGTAGCAAGAGCAGAGTTGGCAGCATGTCGGTCTTTCAGCCTCAGAGCGATTCGGGACCTCCGCCAGCTCTTAAGCGGCCTTCACAGGCTATAATGCCTCCCCCTCCCCCTCCTCCGACAAAACATCCTACCGCCCGTCCATCATCCCATGCAATTTCTCCTGCATTCCCATCTTCATCGACAACGTCTATTCAACCGATACGCTCTGATATGCGACAACAATCCACTTCAGCCTCATCTAAACCGCCAAAACCTGATCCTGTGCCACGATATCACCCGCTATTGCTAGAGCAACAAAAGAAAGCCTCTTCTTCATCGTCTTCGACATCTAAACCGCCTGCAAATTCATCCAAACTCCCTCCACCCTCAATTTCGACGCGCGAACCATCCCCAAAACCGAATGTCAACCCTAGGCGTACCTCGCCGATGGATTCCGTCCCTTCCTCTACGCCTAAACCGACGAGTTCTCAGTCATCCCGCCCTCCTGCACTGGGTATGCGCCGCACGCACACGACGGCTTCTTCTGGTCTAGCCACATCGCTACAAACCACAGGCACGCTGCCTACGCGACAGAAAGCGTTCAAGCCTCCTCTGTTGGGGTCGTCGCAATCAGCAGCGAAAGCTCCTGCATCGCAACAGCAGCAAAATAAGGCCCCTTATGCCCCTTTTAAATGCAATAACGCACCTGGAGGAAGTAACGGCTCGACGTCCTCCGAATCGTCGCGTGGATCTTCGACCTCTGCGTCATCCTCGTTGACAAGATCATCATCGTTCACTTCGAAACACGTCTCATCATCCGCGTCACCGTCTTCTGGCTCTAGCGCTGCCGCTTCTCCGCTGCGCAGGTCGAATACGCTTCCGAATGCGGAGTTCAAAGGCGCGCAAGCGGCCGCGCCATCGGACAAACCACCACCTCAGTCGAAATCGGATGTATCGTCCCTCCCGGAGCCGTTGGACGGCGACGCGGATTCTTCCTTTGGGGATATGATGATGTTTGATTTGGATGCGCTGGAAGAGACGATGAAAATGTACGATTGATGTCGAACTCAGTAGTCCTTTTCTTACGCTCTTAGGGTTTCAGTTGTATTTTTTATCTTACGATATGCTCGCCTTTAATTACAAAACTACGGGCGTTTATGCTATAGTATTATGCGTTCAGATATGTATCTCCAGCTTTTAATGCACGATCATGATTGTTCTTCTTTATTGTACAGTACTTAATGTTATCTCTTTACACCTTTGAGGATATGTATGAGCTGAATTTTTCATTCACTTTTCAGCAACGCGGTCCCGGGTCGTTAGGCTGGCTTTAGGGCAGGGCACAGTCAACAACATTCCGCTTCGCATCTTGACTTCGGACTGCCCCCTTCATGCTCCCCATATTTCTCCACGACATATACGACGAAGTCATGGAATATCCGAACTTCCGAAGGATGGCCATGTCACTCAAAGCGACGACGACTTGCTTACTGGTCTCTAGCCCCTGTCTCCCAAAAGCATCTATTTCCGCGCGTTCTTCGCCTTTCTCTTCCGCCCAGTATATCATTCACATAAGAATCATAACGCTCTATGCTTTGCCACTATTCTTCGGTGTCTGGATTGGAGAAAACTTCTGCAATGCTCACTACGCGTCGGACATTGCATCAAAATATCCTCTGTCATGACCGATTGGCCTGCGCTGCCTGGACCTCGTTGCTCGAATTCTATATTCCCTACATATTTGCTGAAAGTTAAACATTCTTTACCTAAGGATGGACTAATGGATGGAGGCCGAAACTTCCCATATGATTAGCCAACTTCAGGACGAGGACGGGGTGGATAGGCCATCGCACAACTTCCCTCTTTCACTACAGGTTCACCGCTTCGGTATCTCACCTCTTGTCTCCCGCATTCGACATATAAAGGAGCTCAGGTCGTCGATACCAGCCTTGCCCATTATGATTCGCATCAGACAATAGCGGCTCTGTCAGCAACCTCAAAATATCAATGCTGATCTCACAGGATATGTGCACTTCTGCGATGGTTCGAGCAATTTGCTTGATCGAGGTCATATCATTAGCGAAGCCGAAGCGATTCTCGAGGGTTGAACTTAATCTATTCCGCTCGAGTCTCAAAGCTCGAAATACATATCATATCATCATGGACGAAGAGAAATGTCTCCGGTTTTATGCATAACGGGATCTAGAGTAATAGTTTGATAAAGCTCCATTTTTAGACGCTTCGGTCCTTTTGTACGAACCTGTGGAAAAAGTGAATGAGAGATGATAACCGCATTGACCGCTCTTTATTGCCCCAAGGTACGCTCTCATTTCGATGCTCCCCTGCTCAGTGTAGAGAATGTAAAGTCGTAGGTTGCGCACATCGGAAAACTATCGTTAAAATACTATCCATTGCGAGCGTGTTTTCTTCTGTCGGACAGTCGAAGAGCAAAAATTTTTGATTGTGAGTACCCCATTCACAGCTTGAAGCTGCATCGAATGCACTAGTCGAGCCTCAGCTTCTCTTAATAGGCTCTGATATGCAATAGATACTCATGTCTTTCTCATCTTAGTACTAACTACTTCACAGGAAAGAACAAAGGCTGATTGAAGCATCGCACAAGTCGAGAGAATATCGCGCTTACTCGCGTCTAAAAAAGAGCGCTGGTAAGACTTGTCGACCTCAGGCTCTGCAGGTACTTGTGATATTGCAGAGAGCATTCCGGAGTACTTGGTCTTGAAGGATTAGGGAGCACTGAGTGAACGATGTACTCAAAGTAGGCTACCACACCAAGATCTGAGTAAGCTACAGATTTAATGGCATTTTTGTTTCGGTATAGTAGGCAAAATCATTGGCGCTATCCATTGTCCTTGTTCTGTGGACACAATCAGTCACAGACAGCCACGAGAGCATATAGTGGCCGAGCGAACAAGATTGCAACTGCTAGCAAAAGTTCGGGCCGGAATTGTCAAGCGCAAACAAGGGTTAGAGACTTCCAGAATGTAAGCGCAATGGGTCATAGCTCGATATCCTTTGACTTCACGAGCATTGCATCGTCACAGAACATCAAAAATCTTCCACCATTTTCATTGTCCAGAAGTTGATGGGTTCATCTCGATTCCACCCTCGTGGTTGTTATATGCTCTGCTCAATCTTTGGAATTTCTCATATATCAACCTTTCTGAAGACATTTCTCTGTCGTAATTCGTGCAATGAGATAAACAGCACCACAACTGATTAATATTTATATATTGTGGGAAAGCATAAACGGTCCATATTCCAAATTCGGTCGTTACGGGCGCTTATCAGCCGTATACGGTACACAAGCATCTGATCGCGGCGAATGGCCTCCGGGGCCCCTGTGTCCCGGGGCGCCGTTCAGAAAGCCGTTTTTGTCCCCAGGAATAACAGTATCTATGGGGGCCACACCGGAACGCAATGCAGTATTGACTCTCCGGGTGTTGGGGTTGCCGAATTGTCCGCCGGCTTCTTTTAGGCCACCAGGGTCCTGCTGTATTTCCTGCCACCCTCCCTTTCATAGTGCTCTGATGACGTCGCTCATATATCTAAAAGGAACGCACCGCCCTGTCTCATTAGGAAAGAATGTCGTTTTGCAACACCAAATCCATTTTGTGCCAGTCCTGACCCTGAACTGCTAGTGCCCTCCTCGCAGCAGTATCCAATTCGTGCACGGACTCTGCCCAACAGTTAAATAGGCCTAGCTTGCGCCCAATAAACTACCCACCTCCTCTTCCACACGTCGATTTTTACTATGCCCCGACAGCCAAACCAACCAAAGAACAAGAGGCAAGACAAGGGCCTGGGAGACAAGGTATTTCATCGTTTTACCAAAAAAGAGCTTTCAGCGCATCTGATAAATAATATTTGCATTCAACTCTAGGAATGCTCGTTTCCTGACTGCAATAAAAAGTTTACAAGGAAATCTGACGCAAAGCGACACTATGACATCCACATCCCAGAAACAAAGTTTGTTGCGATCCTCGTTCTAGCTTGTTCTTCGTCTCAGACTGCTCTTTACAGATATCGCTACAAATGCCCATTTCCGGGGTGCGAGTACACAGAACGTACGAAGTCAAATGTCAGAGCACATTACAAAAAGTGGCAGTAAGTTTCTGGTTCATTTCACTCGGTGGCGCATGGCAAATCTTAACCTCTTCCTAGTGGCCCGGGCAGTGAGAATCTTGTGAGGAGAAAATACACCAGGAGAAACAGTAAAGCTTCAAGTTCGGCTACGCTCTTCCGTATCCGGGAGCAGGAACAGGACGAAAACGGCGCCCAACCACAGCAGGCAATTGTCAGCACCTTTGGATCTGATCATCAGCAAATAAGTCAATTGGAGACACTCCACCAATCGACTGCTGCAGCTTTGACGCTTTCGCCGTCGCCGGCGACGGGTTCCTCATCGGAGTTACTTCTCCCCGCTACAGGCAACCAGGACTTCGCATTCGACTTCTCATTCGATCAGACTAGCCACAACGACACGTCGACTACGATGCCTGAGCGACTTTCTCCTGAATCCTTTTCCAGTCCCCATCAGCTTTCTCAGGAGACGACCTTCTATACCGACACCGCCACAGTACCATCGAACTTCTCGAGCCAGCTCCCAGTCCTTCCCTCTTCGAGTCGTTCATCTACTATTCCTCAGAGGCAAGTGATGGCCCCTTACAACGAGTCATATACACAGGCTACGCTTCCGTATCCCTTCGCCGACCACACTCCATATGACCACTCGAGTGTTGGTAACGTTCCGATGCAGTGTATGACTATGTCATTTAATAATGTCCCAACGACCACCTTCAACGGCACGACCTCGTTCCATGGCCAAGCTAACTTTGGTGGCCCTCATATGCAGGCGACACCATCACTCACTACCGCGTCTAGTGATCCATACTCTCAGCTACACTGGTACAATGGAAATGCTAACTTCGTCTCCCGGATGCAGCAGATGGGGAACTTCACAGCGCCTGTACCCGCGTCAACTCATAGCTGGCAATATCAGCATCAGGATCAAGTCCCGCAGAATACAGGAGACCCGACCACCAGCCAGGCCATTCAGCCAGCTTATGATGATGACGGACGATTATACTATCAAGATCCCTCTTACGGATGCCAACATCCCTACGACTATAACTTCTGATTGTACAGTTAACCCAGTAGAACCGTGACGATTCCCTGTGATATACCTTCCTCTTTCTGATTTTCTCAACCGTATTTGTATTCTGAATCCTACCTCGTGTCGCCTCGTTATTATTACCATGTAGCTCTGACGAAATTTGTTAATTGTTTGTTTTGATGTAACTTACCATGTACTTTTTATATTCCTTTAACACCTTTATATACCCGAAATCCGATAATACTTCCAGCTTTTCCTCCTATATTCTCGTTCATTCTACGTAGGGCTACTCGACGACCAAACCAGGTACTCCGAGGTGTCTCTCAAAGTTCTCAGTAATGCGGTACTATTTATGTACTTGGTATCGTTTCACGAGTCTTATCGCATCCGGGACTCAGGAGTGCTTCTAGGGGAGACAACATCGCATGTGAAGATACGGAGCTAGCACCTGCGAAAGGACAACCGCACCAAATCGATATCGATCTAAAGAACCTTAGTCTTCAAAACATTGCATCTCCGAAGGTAAACCTCATTTCTGGGCATAGTAAAACTAGAGACAGCGTATCCTGATATGTAATTGACAGTAACATGGATGAGTAGAGTATCTTTTAGATCAACATACTGTATCCCAGGACTTCGAAGGGATGTTGATCATTGACGCCATCAATATTGATACTCAACATTTCTACTATTACTGGTACAATTATGACGCCCAAGATACTTCGCTGATATAACTCAGAATGATGCAGAAACATAGAAGTTATATCATTCTCGAAGGATGATCGACAGTCGGGTACGGCGTGCTCGAACACGGATGTCAGAATGACAGCCGTAAAAAGATTTTTTGCTCTGTAGTTTAGATTATAGGAGACTTGGCCCCATATAGTCTATCTTTTACTTATATCATTACGATCCTCTGTGAGGCCGCGCAGACTCCAGAGACGTTTAGCGCCGAAAGTATGGAACGTGTGTCAAGCTGCATACGTAATGTGATATTGTGGGTCGCTCGGAATCACATTCACACGGGACTTAGACGTGCGATCCCAGCTACACCCTGATTTGATGGGACCTCGTCAAAAAAAGGACAAGGATTCCACACAGGGCACTAATACTGTCAGTACGTGTGTTCGTTGAGTCAAATACCTCACAGGAGCGTTGGGATAACGACCCACACTATCAGTCTCTATCGGCTCACAACTGATAGAACTGATGGAGTTGACGGAAATACAAAACGGGAAGAAGGCAAGAGCAAATCGAGATCCGGCTACAGCTACAAGTCACTCCACCTAGTATTTTGCTTCGGGGAGGCCCATTTAATAGGCGACTTATGTCTGGGGTTGCAAGAAGGGTTTAGACAGCCAAGGAGCTATCTCCGTCAAAGGAGGTAGAGCAATGACCCATAAAAGGCTTGAAGGATGCCGCTTCATCGTTTCTCCTGGAAATTGAGAACAATCCGTGAGCGAATCGTTTACAGATTTCCGCGCTAGAACACATGGATCAGAAAATGAGACCACTAAATACACGTGCTATGTCTCTGTGCCGAGGATGCTCATAACGAGAACGAGGGAAATTGAAAATTTTCTGGCCTCAAAGAAGCTCTATTTTCTCGACATCTTTTCTTCGTCGATATGCTGTGCTCTGAAGCTGCCCACGTCTTCGGAGAAAATAAAAATCTTATTATAAAACAGTCATTGGAATAGTGATACAGAGTAGCAACAGATTACAGGACGTTAAAAAGCGACGCAACAATTTAGCAAAGACAAAGATAGCATAATAGTCCAGGGAAAACAGAGAGAAAAACGTATACAGGCCAACCAATACTTGATCGAAACACCAGATCTGACAACTACCAGTAGTTATAATCAGCTGCCCGAGTATCATAGTTGTGAGCACTCGCACCAGCGACCGGCCCCATCGCGTTCATGCGGTACGAATCGTCTTGCGGATAAGTTTCCTGAGCAGGCCACACTGCCTGATGCGAAGGCAGCGCTGTCTGAGAGGAGAACGGCGGGGGCGTGTAATAGTCCTGCGCCGTGCCAAATAACGACGAGGACGATGGGGTGTTGAACGTCGACTGCGCCGAGTACGACATTGTCGTGTTGAACGGCAATGTGTTGAAGCACGAGTCCGAGTGAGGCGTGCGGATCATCGATGAGGATGACGACGACGACGGACTGCTAAATACTGACTGAACCGGGTACAATGTTGTCGTGTTTAACGACAATGGGTGTGGAGTACTGGAGTAAGATGGTATCGCATTGAAGGACGAAGCGTCTGGGTTTACTGCGTTGGCCGTATCCAAAAGCCCAGACGATAATGGGCTTGTGTGTGTCGTCGTCGCATCAGATGACGGAGATAAAAATCTACCTGGGAGCCGGGTGGCCGTGTTGAACGATGGGAGCTCGTGCATTGTACTGGGCAACGAAAAGCTGGACGGCACCTGTGTTCCGGCCAACGGCTCGTATGTCGATGGAGTCCTGTTGGAGGAAAACAACGACGATGCCGACATCATTTGGCCTTTCCATGCAGGAGCGGAGAATTGGGGTGGCTGGACCGAGCAATCTTGCCTCTGGAATAACGCAGATTCGGAGGTGAAATTCTGAAATTGGGCTGGCACTGAAGGTGCTGTCACATCGGTCTGCTGGCCTGGGGTAGACATCATTGACGAATTACCATACACCTGGGCTGAGGCTGTTGAGAAGCCGCCGGTGAGTGGCTGGGTCGAAGATACAGTCGAAGGAGAGTTGGACCAAGATGTGTCATGTGCGAAACTATATGGATGATTGCGAGGGTATGTCGTCGTCGCGTCGAAAGACGATGACGCAACGAGAGACTCTGGTAATGAATTGAACAGCGAGAGGGGGGACAGTTCCCGTGCGTCGAATGGCTGAGATGTAGATGCGATATTGAAGGATGATGACGGCGACAAATGCGAGTGTGGAAGAGACAGTGGTTGCTCAGAAGTTGATATGACCTTGTCATCGACGTCCGAAGGATCAACGAAAGCCGCAGAATCGGTTTGGGATGTGGAAGCCATAGAAGGCGCATGGTAGTAGGCAATGGCCGCTGATTTGGAGGCCTTTGCACTGGAATTTCGAGTACGGGGCCGTCCAACACCCTTCTTCTTTGTGACTGCGATTTTGGGGACGTATGCAGGCGTCGATGACGGCGATGACGACGACCAGCTGATAGAGGGGTGATTCATAGTTGAGTCGAAAGGTACAGAATCTTTCCCTTGCATCGGGGTGCCTTGAACTTTACGACTTCCACTATATATTCTTTTCCCTTGTGCTTTTTCGGGATTAGCTGCGGTGGACGAGACTTGGAGAGGATTTCCCATAAGCTGCGTCTGATTCTGGGACTCGTCAGGTTGTTGCTGCGCTGCCTGCTTACGTGCCCTAGAAGAAAATGTTAGCGTTAGGATGTCGAGAAACTTTTGAGTATTCACTTAATGAGTTCTTGAATTCTGTCTATGTAGAAAGCTGGGATATCTTCTCTGTGAACCAACAACAGTTAGAGATACTCCGCTTATCCGGTGAAGAGATTAACTTGCAGTTTATCCAGTTCCCACCACTTGTGAGCACTGAGGTGACGTTTCACGTCACTAGTACGAGTGAAGGACTTGCCACAATGTGGAACAATACAGCCCTAAAGAAATAGACAATCGATCAGAAAACTGTATGAATTGGACCGCCATAACAACTTACCTCGAAGCTATGGTCCCTCCGCCTTGGTCGTCCCTTCTCTTTAGGAGACTGCTTCGACTTCGTTGAAGACTTCTTGGTGCCTCCCTTTGTTTTATTTGATACCTTGGATGTTGTTGACCGAGCCATGATCGACGGGCGTGTTGGAGGGAGAAAAAGACTTGGGGATGACAAATAGTAAGAAGCAAAGAGTTCCTGCTATAAAGGCGTTCGGAGAGACGGCCAGTCTCAGGGTCGTCCAAGAGTAGCCACACTGATGGGCCACACTACGACACGGATTGGTTTTTTTTCATTGTCATTTTTTACTCAGTCAGGAAGGAATTCGACCTGGAAACGGATTGGTCGCAATAACCGTCGCATTTCTACTTAATTTAGAAATCGACCAGGAGGAAAACGTGGTAGAAAGCAGAACAAGGCCGAGAAGGCGCGGAGAAATAGCTACCGGCATAGGTCATCGGGAGATTGTGACAATCTTTGTGTTCAATTTGTGGTGAAGACCGCGACGCCAGTTGACATCTATTTAGACCACAACGCTTTTGGAGTGGCTCAGGCCGACGTGCGAAAGTTTTCAGTCTCAGAATTAGGGCAGGAATGTGCCCTGCGGCCCTCAGATAAGGATTCGTACAAAGAACCCATATTCCGTAGCTTTTACTGGTGTTTCCAGCAGGATTTGGCACTGGGAGAGGCGTCTGACGCTGTGCGTACGTAAGGCGCGTTCCAATCTAAGTGGACTTGTGAGTTCACACGAATTCAGACAAGATAACCGGTTTCTTCACGCCAGACCGTCTGGCACATGGATAACAGTGTAACGAATGAAGAGCACTGACATCGCACAGCTTATCCGCTCTAAATTTTTAGGGAGCCAAAACCCCTTAAGGGAATTGAGAATGCGATGATGGCTCGATAGGCAAGCAACTGGCAAGCAACAAAGGCTGGCCCAATGTTCTGAAAGCTAAGCGAACAGAAAAATGAGAGAGAAGGCGAGGTGGGTAGATCAAGATCAGCATCCTTTGTCACTTGAGCAGCGCCCGTCGGACCATGCCGTCCAAATAAGCCTCGAAGGAGGGGCGTTCCTTGATTTCCATGAGGCAGCAACCCGCGATTCCCTATTTAGGTGCTAGTTCTCTGAACTCAATATTCGGCGAAATCATGGTCTTCTGATAACACGCTTTCATTGGAGTATGGTCGCAGATCTATTAAGCGCTGCCATGGTCCGTCTTTGAGAATTTATAGTCACATACGCCCGCGCCGCTTGGTCCAAAACACGAGTGCAAGCAAAGCGGCATCTTCCATGTTGGACACGCCACGAAGATGCATACGCATTCAAAAATTTCGGTTGGAAGGAAGAACGTGTGCAATGGATGTCTTGAGAAGGAAGCATGGCAATGGGGCGCGACTCGAACAAGGTTACTCGGAGGTGGTGCGAGAAAAATGATCCCAAAGCATGCAGGGAGCAGAAGGGCCTCAGTCGGCGGATATCGCACCTCCTAGCGCCCAGTATCTGAAGCTAAACCCTTCACACCGACGTTATCTGACTGCAGAAAATTTCAATAAAACGAAATCCAAAAAAGAAAACAGGTTCTGGATCAATTCAGTACATACACCGCCCTGCCTTCCCCAATACATACAACACTACGTCGGTTCAGTTTGTTTTACAAGCGGGAAAAGTGCTCCCCGCTCGACAACTTTCCTTTCCATATATCACCGCTGCCTCTATGATTGAGTTCCTAAACTGCGCCGAAGGGATGAAAATCGACCGCCTTAGAACAGGCCCGCGAGGTCCGCGAACGGGTCTTTGCTTTGTTGGCCAGCAGCGGGGGCCGCAGGCGTAGGCGTGGCTTGTAGTGGCTGCTGTTGGGGCTGGATACCACCCATCGCATACGGCTGTTGTGGCTGGGGGCTCCCGCCATACGCTGGACCCTGGTTCATCCATGGCTGGGGCTGCACACCGCCGCCCATACCCATACCCATACCCATGCTCGTGCCCATACCTACGTCCATTGGCGCTTTCCCGGCTGCGCCGCTGTTCCCGAAGTAGTTCGGGGCTGCGGAGGGTGCGGGCGCAGGTGCGGGCCCCGGAGTGCCAGGGAGAATGATCGAGGCGGGCGGCGTCGCAGACTGCGTCTGGTGCAGGTGCGGCGGCGACATCGAGTTGGGCCGTCCGAAAGGAGCGCCGTTGCCGAAGATAGGCGTCGGCGCGTGGGGTTGTTGCTGCGGTGGTGAGGGAGCTTGGGAGTAGCTCGGCTGGTAGCCCCATTGCTGTTGTTGTTGTATATGCTGCTGTTGCTGGAAGTTACCCATTCCCCATTGTTGTTGAGGTTGAGATTGCGTCTGGGGTTGAGGCACAGGTTGAGAAAACAGATCATTTAGGTCGTTTAGCCCAGAGCCAGATGGCGCTGTTGTTGACGGCTCATCGTCCAAGTCGATCAGAGACGTCGCATTTCCGTTGTTAGATAGTTCCTGAGGTATAGGATTAGAAGCGAAGGTGTAGTCGCCTTTCTTGAAAGCCTCGTATCGAGTTAACACTGTGTTGATTTGATCATTTATTTGCAAGAATGTGTCCAGAGATTCTGGGTCTTCTGTCTCTGCGTCCGATACCCATTTTTGAATTTTAGGTCGGGCGGTTGTGAGGATAGAGGAAACTTGCTAGAAGAGAATGAGTAAGGTAAGCAAGAAAAGAAGACCATGCTGACTGACATCATATGCATCTCCAGTCACAAATTTCTCGCCTCTCTGCACGTCGACATTGTCCAGCATTTCGTTCAACAAAATCACCTTCTGTTCAAGCTTGTTCAACTCTGTTAGAGCTTGCGAACGATAGTCAGGTTTAGCTTCTGGGTTGGCGCCAGCGAGCGATTTCATCAACTCCTGCGCAGCAGCGAGATCGCGCGGTGTTCCGCGTCGGATAAGCTCTTGAAGCTTTGCGGATTGAGCCGCGCGATCCTCCTCCTCGAGCTCCTCTGCAGTTTTCAGATTCTGTTGAAGAAAGAGAAGAGTTGGAAAAATGTTTGATAATCAGAATATAGGCCACGTACTGCGGTAGCATGAACGGCAGCAGTATTGCTGGAACCTCTGACCTCTCTAAATCGATATCCCTTGAACGTCAGCAGGCGATGCATATCCCGTATGTTACCCAGATCCTCCTTCCACCTACTCTCCGTGCAGATTCCTTCCTTCCATCCGTTGATCAGTTCCAAGATCCTCGTCATGACCGGGCCTGGAAAGGGAGGTGGCCGTTCAGGGAAGCGTCGGACGAGCTCATTGAGGAATTCCTTGGTCGAAATCTGGAGATGAAAAGGGTATCCGCACGACTGCACAAGAGTATCGAGCAAAGCGAGAGATAGGATTGCGATGTGTGGATTCCGGTGGTTCGCCAGCCGTGCAATCATCATCGCTGCCTCCCGTGGGCTGACATATCCAGAACCGTCAGATAACATGGAATCGCTGTGTATCCCGCTCGACAAAAGACGTACTTGTTCGCCTTCTTCTGGTTGATGTACTCCGCCACTTCGAGGTGCAGTGCATAATTGGGCTCGTGGAGAGATGGCTCGCAAGCGCGAGTAATGAGGACCTCGAGAGGCGAAACCTTCATCCAACCTGATGGCCCCGTCGGACTCTGCAACATCTCCTGGAGATCTCTATGTGGTATATAAGAAAAATGGGGAGTATAGGGTCGTCGTCGACGTTATTGCTGGGAGTTTGGAATCAAACCGGTCATAGACCGACGGATTGGTCCAAAGTGCGTGGCAAAAGTTGAGCGCTGTGATTGATGGCTGGCTGTGGCTGTTCGCAGTCGCATTTCTTGTTTCCAACCATCTCATCACCTTGCATAACTTAAAGGAACTGAACGAACTAGACCCGGACAATTAGAGCAGTTAGCAGCAACTATGGCCATTGCTGTTTAGGAACTCAAGGCCCCCTATTTCGACAAGTTCATTATTCATGGATGTATATCGCAGCTGGAGACGCTTAAGACAAGCTAGTCTATCACTTACTGACAAGTGGAACGCAAAACGTGAGGAAACTGCAGGAAGGAATTCATTATTTGTAGGACTAAAGTATTATTTTACAGACTGTTTTCGTCTATAAAACATGAAAGCTCGGGTAAACTGCGTGTAGGGAAGTGCAAAGTTTGCGACTTTTTTTCCCTACAGGATCGGCTTTTTTGAACGCGTATAAGCTACGACAACCATTTCATCCATTCACTTTCCTCGCCTTTAATAACTTTCGCGACTTCTCTTGCAACTATACGATCCGATTGCTCGCTGGGATGCAGCTCGTCAAACCTTGGAAGGGTTGTTAATATGCGAAAAGTAAATGAGGTCGTGATTTTACCAGGTAAAGCTATCTCTATCAGTTCCTTGGGCAATTGTGCAATCTCCCGTATCTGACGTCGGTTCGTTTAGCTGATATATGCAGGACTTGACGGCACCGGTAGTGTTCAACGGCGCCGTTCCATTCAAATATAACGAAGGTCGATCAAGCATGTCGTTAAATAAACCATGCGCATCAAAAATACCTTGTTCAATGATTCAGAGCAATTCAGACTTTATCGAAGAATATACGCACCGAGATGGGCACCGTGAATTGTCGGGAGGATGGCCTGAAGCTGAAGCTTCGTCAACTCATTCCCAGTGAGTACCAGTTCGTTCATCACGACATTCCATTCCGTCGTATTTCTGACCGCCGTCCAGTAGTGATTGAGATAAGACTCAGCAGAATACAACGGCGTTCGCTGCAGAGGGAGCATCTATACCCGTATTGCTCAACTTAATCCACGCGATAAACGAAGGAACAAGACGGGACTCACATTCGCAAACATAAAGTTTCTGCCTCCGTTCTCATAAACGATTTTTACCCAATCGACCATACACTGCGCTACATCCACCAAGCTCACTCCAGGTGCTTCATGCCCTGTCAGTAGCCCATTATCTCCAACATCGTTGGTCCCGATCCACAAGAAGTACAGCGCATTCTCCTGATTCCTCGCTTTTGGTCCTTTCAAATATTCAAGCGTACCGTTTGCTTTCTCTTGCTCCCACAGAGGGAGTTGGCTTTCGAATAGACTGGGAAATGGCCGGAAGGTGAGGTTGTTGGAGCATGTTGCTCCTGAGCGTGCATACGGAAACAAGCCCACATTTTTGCCGGCGTAGCCAACAGCGTATACCGGCCACGCTGTGCCCCCATTGGATGGGCTGAAGGTGTCGGTATAGCTGTCTCCGAAGGGCACGAAGGCGGTTATTTGCGACGACGATAGAGGGTTTCGCGCATAGGATGAGATGGCGCAAAAAATCGCTAACAATGCGAGGTTCAGACAGCCCATTTTGGTGTGATATTTACGCATTTCACGTTCGGAGGCGAACTATTTGTACGTTCTCTTTTCTCCATGCTGTTCGGTTAGCTCATTGAAAATCTGTATGTCCTCGTAAAGTTGCCATGCTTTCGTCCTCAAATATCTAATATCATGGGACCGTCCTGGGAAATTATTCTCTAATTTTATCTCTTAAGACGGCCAACTAGGAGTCTTCTCCAAGTCACTGCGGTCCGGGACGGGATGAAAGCCCTGACGAGCCGTGGTTGGGATGGCTTAAAGGTGCTTCTAGTTAATCGTTTCGAATTCTTGGCGATGTATCTGAGGTACGCCTTTTGACTCTGATATATATATCGATTTGACGTCTTCGCAGGAGGTCATGCTCAATCAGGTCTTATGCAGAATATTGGTGACGATATGCCTTTCAATATTTCAACCGTCCATATGAACGGAAATATGAGAAATTCACGACCGGACCGAGCTTAGACAACATCTTGAATACCTCTGGATCACGTACCTCAAAACTCACTCAGTATATCCATAAAGGATCCTATCAGGATGTCCGCGATGAACAAAAGGTGCCGCGATGCTACCAAATCGTATCGTGCTGAAGGCTTCTGCGAGTCAACCTGAGTGTCTGCTTCTTGATTTTACCGTGTCAAATTTTCACCCTTCGCGAAAGCACGTGCGATGGCCATGTTCATACTCAGTCAGGCGTCAATCGCTGGGTTTAAAGCATGATTTCTTGCGTGGAATATTTAAAGTCATGCTCGAAGATTGTGCGTCGTCTGTATGTTGGATATTGGCTGGGACAGGAAGTTTAATACCTTCCAGTTGCTTTTCAAGTTGAGATCTCTCTCTGCGACTCTCTGGTTATCTTTTCTAATGTCATTCATTGTTCCAGTATAAAGATGGTTCATGAAACTTGAGAAATCAATTCGAGAAGATACTTTAGCAATTGCCATTTGCAAGTTCATAACTTTTCGGGTCATTTGAAGCTCTGAGTCGCACGACGTTTTATAGGAGGCCATCAACGATGTCCTTTTCATATCTCGTCTGACCCTCTTACGACTGAACAAGACATTCATTCGTCCACATTTTTGCGGCGGCCTTTAAAATCCAAGAACCACAACCATTCCTCGGACTGCGGATTCACGGCGACCAAGGATTTCTCAACCTCTTCACACGTGATCCCAGGCCTCGACCTCAGTTAACCTGAAGTTTGACCTCCGTACCTCATCCCGACGTCCTTCGAAAAAAATAAAACTACAAGCCAATTCCAAGTCTTCCCCCGCCCATGTCAACGGACATGCTAATCTGACCCTCAATAACGCAGTATCCTGCCAACACGTCAGCAGGACTGCACCGCCCTCACATAACCTCGCCATTCTCGCGACGTGAGTCTTCTTTTGACGACTATGAACTTTCAGCGAGCTTCATGCTGATAGCCTCTTAGCCTGCGCGGATGAGTTACATCCGTTGCGTCGATGGTGCTACTTATTATTACTAACTCATTACAGTATCGTATACTTCTATGAACGTTAGTCATTTGGACTCGGTGGATGGTAAATCATAAAAGTGTAAACTGAACACTCAGACTGCTGCGAGAGGAAGTGGAAAGGATGCTGGGCTCTATGGGCAATATTGATCGGAGAACCCCTGTATTCTGTGTTTGAAGATACGCACTCTGCTCGTCAATGGTTCCCCTGCGACAAGCGGCGACTATCCATCTTCAAACGCGCGTCACCGCCAGCTCCGCGAATTAACATCTGGACTCTAATTTCGCATCTTAACAGTGTCGCAGGAGCGTTGGCATGTGTTTGCCTTCCTCTCATTCTAGGTTTTCCCCTGGTGACTCGCCTACCACCCAGTCGAGCCACCCTCGGAGGTCAAGAACCCTCGAGAATCAAGAATCCCGCGAAACGTAGACGTCATCACGGTTGGTTTAAACTATGTCTTCGCCCGGAACGCTTAGATAACCTACACCCCCTGGAAGAGATAAAAGTGGCGGCTGGAGTACGCCTTTTGTGGTCCGTCGTTTCCTCGAGTCTTGACTCTTTTGGTTTTTCTGCCTTCGCCTCTTCCTTTGCCTCGAGGTCCGCGTGCGAGTTTGACGCAGCTCGTTCCCGTTTTCCGTCTCCCAGAGCGCGTTCTTCTGGCCCGTACATCCCCGCCCTTAAGTGTCCCTATTATGAATTCCAGAGTAGACGGCGACGACCAGAGCAGGCTCATCTACGCGTCGGTCAAGATCGTTTTGCTACTCCTCACAGCATGCTCTGTGCACCGCTCGCTCTCGCCTCCAAACCCATCGGTGAAATCGGAAGAATGCTGCTCAGGAACTGAAGGCACCGACACGCTTTTCGAGAAGTTTGTCCAGTCAATCACGTACTGTAGCAAAGTGCGTTCTTTCTCTACTCGTCTCTGCGTATCATTACTGTAACTGAACTGACGCATTCCCTTTTTTTTTCCCCCTTTCATTCTGAATTTTTTCAACTCGAACGCGAATAGTGCATGGTGTGGATGTGCGTTTGGTCGGACATTGTGTTCATCCTCGTGCGGCTAGTTTTATTCTCGACCCTACCGGATGATTTGAAATTTGGATGGGAGGAATATGTGACGCCCGACGCTGCAGTTGATGTAGGGCGCGAGAGGATTCCTGCGGTGATGGTTCTCGGGGTGCTGTCGGCGACGATTGCAGCTGGTTTGCGAATGTGGTACGTTGCCGAATCGCGTATACTTGACTGTCCCTCTCACTTATTTTCTTTGCTTCTAAATCGCTAGGTGCTTCAATTCGCTCGGCCCCTTCTTCACATTCGAAATCACCATCCAGCCAAAACACCGTCTGATCACCCACGGCCCATACGCCTGGGTCCGACACCCGAGCTACACAGGCGTCTATCTCACCCTCGTTGGCGCTACGCTCGTCCTTAGCTCCCCAGGCTCGTGGATGGTTGAATACGGCGTCCGCACACCATTGGGGTTCCTAGCGTCCGCTTTCTGGGTCGTGAAGTGCGTCTTTGCGTTCAGAGGGATGAGCGTAAGGCTCAAGGCAGAGGACGATATCCTGAGAGATACGTTTGGGGCGCAGTGGGAGGAGTATGCGGCGAGGGTGCCGTCCAAGTTCCTTCCTGGCGTGGTGTGAAGTTGTAAAGTAAATAAAGGCGGCATATCTTATTTTGTAAGCACAGAGATGCTTTTTTATTTCATTTGTTATCTATGTATGCGTATGCTAGAGCCTTGTCGATTTGGAGTACGAATTGAAGTCGAAGTTTTCTCTACTGTGTTACTGACAAGCGATTCTATGAGTTTTGAGCGGTTTCCGTGATTCTCAGGTAGCAACTCCTCTGGTGCAGACCAGCACAACTCATTCCTCCCTCAAAAAATTATTCCCCATTTTTTGAGTGAAAAGATGGAAGAATTAGAGTTGAAGCATTGGCAAGCACTTCAAATTCCATCAAACCCAAAGAACCACGAACGCCTCTTCAATCTTACCTTCATGTTCGCTATGCCGTGCCCTCTATCTTTGACCCCTCCACAAGGAAGCAATGCGGTTATTTCACAACGAATTCAACACGGGTTCGTCATCCTGGTGTTGAACATATGCGTACGCGTCCTATTGAACTATTGAATGTTCTGAGCGCATACTATATTGATGCTGAATCATGTCATTCAAAAACTACGACCTAAATTATCCTTGTATGTGGTTATGCTTCGCATTTTCAGCGCATGTACTCACATTTGCGCCCGAAGTCTTCGCAGGACATGCCGAATTACATACCACAGATTCCTGGATAACGGTTTGACTAGCGCTGGGCGCTTATCTGTCCCGACTGCTGTCGGAATGAATACTTTTTGATGCATAAACCTATACTTTGGGGACTCTAATTTCCGCGACATAAGCGCTTCCGTGGTGTGCAAAGCCAAGTGGCGTGCTGTGAGTCGCCAGTAAGAATAGTTAGTAGGTCTGGATCTTGCTCTTCGCATTGAAAATAGGATGCTCACCATGCTGCGCAGCTCTACGCCCTCGAAAGTTTCCCGTGCTGTCTGCCCCGTGTCCTATTTCCATATGCATCATGTGAAGACTAGTATCAGCCAGCAGGTAAACGTATGGAATTAATAGAAGGCTTGTCTGCATATTTCAAGTGCCACTATCGAAAATTTTAGGGGCCTTGTCTCGGAGAGAATTTTCGACTCACGCACGACTCCTGGCCTCCGAGTGTCCTGGTTCGTTCTCTCCTGGTATTCATCCCATCATTCCGGCTTGCACGACGTTATAGCCTGGTATCCTGAAGGAATACCAGCAGCCAAGTAGTTGAACCACCATCTGCTTCGCGGCCGATCGGAAATTGAGCAAATTTTGCCCCACTTGTGGCATTGGATGGTGCCGAAGGTGTGAATCACGAAGTATAAGATAGCGCCAGGCCCGTCGAACAGCATAAATGGTGCAACCAGATGAAAATATGAATACAGGCATAGTCGGAAATACGGTTTGGCGGAGGTAGTTGAAGTCACGAGTCAGAGCGGAACGAAAAAAACGCCAAGACGGTTCTTGATTTCTGACCACCACCATGCTCGCTGTCTCCACCGCCAGAAGACTCGCTACAAACGGAGCTCGACGAGCAGTCGTCGTCGCAGGACAGCGCCAGGCGGCTGTCCAGGTCGTTCGACGCACCCAAGTTCGCCAGATTCAGTCTGTTGCGCAGACCGACCGGGTAACCCATATCACATTGTCATTAGCTTACTTCTGACATGGTCTCTTTAGGACACGATTACACGTTTGCTCTACTCCATTGGAACGAAACGTGAAGTAGAGCGCCATCTTCGAATCTTTTCGTCGTCGTCGCACCCCTCGCAGCCCGCAAAATTCGCCGTGATCAAAGTGGGAGGCGCAGTCCTAGCCGAACTCGATGAACTGGCTCTGAGCTTGAGCTTCCTCTACCGCGTGGGTCTATACCCCGTTGTTCTGCATGGTGCCGGCCCCCAGATGAACGATATCATGGAGCGCGAGGGTGTAGTTCCGGATTACATTGATGGCATTCGGGTTACCAGTCCGTATTTTCGGCTTTCCCATTTCCCATTCTTTATCTTAAACCCCGCCTCCTAGACGCCAAGACGCTTCAAGTCGCCCGCAAGGTCTTCTTGGAGGAGAACCTCAAGCTTGTGGCCGCGCTCGAGAAGCTCGGAACACGCGCCCGACCCATCACGTCGGGTGTCTTCAGCGCTGATTACCTCGACAAGGAAAAGTACGGTCTCGTTGGAAAGATCACCAAGGTCGACAAGCGTCCCATCGAAGCCTCCATCCGCGCTGGCGCACTGCCTATCCTGTGCAGTTTGGCGGAATCTGCTGACGGTCAGATCCTCAATGTTAACGCTGACATCGCCGCCGGCGAGCTTGCCAAAGAACTCGAGCCCATGAAGATCGTTTTTCTCAACGATAAGGGTGGTATGTTCCACGGAGTTACCGGCGAGAAGCTTGATGTTATCAACCTAGACGAGGAGTACGATGGCCTCATGAAGGAGCCATGGGTCAAATATGGTACCAAGCTCAAGCTCCGCGAATTCAAGGAGCTCCTTGATCACCTCCCTCGTTCCTCGTCTGTCGCTGTTATCTCCGCGTCTATGCTCCAGAAGGAACTCTTCACCGACAGCGGAGCTGGTACCCTCATTCGTCGTGGATACAAGCTTTTCAAGAACAATTCTATTGAGAGCATTGGCGCCGATCGGTTCCGCCAAGTTGTGCACGACCGCGACCCCGAGGTGCTCGCAGGTTTCCAAAGCGTGACTGGCGTCTTGAATGATTTGAAGAACACGCCATACACCATCTACGGCGACGAACCTCTCGATGTCGTCGCTGTAGTCTCTCACCCCGAGGGCGAGGTACCCGTTATGACCAAACTTCTTCCTTCGCGTCAAGGCATTCTCAATAACGTCATGGACAACGTATTCAACGCCATCAAGAAGGATCACCGCAAATTGTTTTGGACGGCGCAGGCCGATGACGAGAACCGCGCGTGGCACTTCGAGCGCGCCGACGGTAGCTTCACCCGGGCGGGTAAGAGCCTCTTCTGGTATGGTGCCCAGGATGTCGCAGAGGTTGAGCGCATCGTGAAGGACTTCGAAGCCAAGGGCCGCATCGACAGATCTTACCTTCCAGTTGGTCCCTCTGCGCCCCCACATCGCGCCCCTGCTGGCGCCGCCCCCTCCGGCACGCGTGCCTTCTCTACCATTGCTCGTCGCGCATTCAACAGCTTCCCCGGCTCATCCCGCGGATATGCGACTGCTGCACCCTCGACGGAGACTAAGCGCCTAGCAGTGATCGGCGCACGCGGATACACCGGGCAGACGCTGACTTCGCTCATCAACGGCCACCCTTACCTCAACCTCAGCCATGTCTCCTCGCGCCAGCTCGCAGGTTATCCTCTGGAGGGCTACAACAAGGAGCCGATCGTGTACAGCAACTTATCGGCAGAGGAAGTCGAGAGGATGGAGAAGGAAGGCGAGGTCGATGCGTGGGTGATGGCTCTCCCAAATGGTATCTGCAAGCCCTTCGTTGACGCCATTGACCGCGGCGCAGTCCAGCGCGGCAAGGACAAGGCCAGCGTAGTCGTCGATCTTGGTGCGGACTACAGGTTCGAGCAGGGATGGACGTACGGTCTTCCGGGTGAGACTTCTGTCATGTAATTTTGTTTTCATAGGATTTTGTGGATTAAATGATTGCTTTCTTTTTCTTTTGCTCTTTTTACATATCCCAAACATGCATGCTATGCGCACCTACGAATCTCAAAACAAAATGTAATCTTGCTTTCGTGACATCGAACATGAAATGATGCCTCAAGAACTCTACGGCCGCGCGCCCATCCGCGCTGCGAAGCGCATCTCGAACCCAGGCTGCTACGCCACTTCCTCGCAGCTTCTCCTCGCACCCCTCGTCGACTACCTTAAACCCGGCGCGCTCCCCACCATCTTTGGTATGTCCGGCTACAGCGGCGCGGGCACCATCATGGAGAACGACGCCTCTGGCAAGCCCGTGACCAAACCCAAGGTGTCGGCCGAGAGCCTCGGGACATTCGTCCGCCCGTACTCGCTCACGGGGCACATCCACGAGCGCGAGGCGGGCTTCCACCTCTCGACGCTCCGCGCGGACGGCACGCAGATCAAGGTCGCGTTCATCCCCGCCGTCGCGCCATGGTTCAGTGGCATCGTATCGACGGTGTCAGTCCCCCTCAAGGCGCCCATGACGGCGAAGGATGTGATTGCGCTGTTTGAGGAGCGGTATAAGGGCGAGAAATTGATTACGATCCAGAAGGATGTCGTACAGCTGCGCGATGTGGAAGGAAAGCATGGTTGGACCGTGGGTGGATTCCAAATGAGCGTAGAGGGCGACCGGGTTGTTATCACTGTATGTGTCGATTAATTGTCAATCACTCGCTCGTCGCTCATGAAATGTCTTTTTTAGGGTGGACTGGACAACCTCCTCAAAGGAGCTGCCACCCAATGCCTCCAGGTTTGTTCCTTGATATTATTCTATCAATCTAGACTGAAATTCCACTTCACTAGAATCTCAATTTGGCCTTGGGCTATGACGAATACGCTGGCATCCCGATTGCTTGAGTTGGCTGGAACGGATATAGAACACCAAAAAATGTCGAAACTTATCTTGAATAATTTAGACAGGAAAAACTGACTATTTATACCTGCATATCCAACGAATTTATGACTGCGTCTTGAATAATATATTCCAGATATAGTGACGAACACGAAATCTTTCGAGATATTTACTGAAATACATAAAACAGGCCGCATACATGAGGCTGAAAGGAGACGCGACGTGAAAGTACGAGGAGCTACTAGTAGGAGAGAGAAAAGAGACTATAGATATTGAAAAGCGCAACGGAAAAAGAATGACAAGATGACAGTAATAGATGGGTAAAGACTAGTGTTAGGGAACGTGGATGGTGTGAATGCAGATGTGTTGTACATTGTTGAATTTCGTGATTGGTCAATCCAGTTGAGGGTCATAATAGAGTACAGATGAATGTGTTGCAGCAATGCTTATCGATCAAATATGGCGATGTCTCCAAGGTGCGCTAGTGTCGGTGCGACCTGGGCCATCTTGTGGTCCATTGTTTCCTTGACCGCCGTTATGGTTGTTGTTATCTCTGCTCCTGGCATTTGGGCTCTGAATAGAAGTATTGGAAGGCTGATTTGTTCGTCTGGATGGGTCAATGTTTGGCAATGTTGGAGTGGGACCCGTAGGGGATGCATCCCTCCGTCTCCGAGGGGTGGGCAGACCGAAAGGATGTATAGAACGATAACGAGGTTGTCTCTGCGCGCTGAACAGAGACGGAGTAGGAAGAGGAGGATTAACTGATCCTCGGCAAACTGGACATGTGGTGGCCGAATGAAGCCATTGCTGAAAGAAAAGAAGAAAAGAAAAAAAAGAAGTCTGAGTTTTCGCCCAAGTAAATAATTTTGAGCTAGTAACTTACAGTCAGACATTCCTGGTGCAACCAATGCGAGCAATTGCTAAGTTTCTGGACAGGATCGGTGGGATTGTACTGGTGCATGTCGATTAGTCAAAAATTCAAATCGCAAAACGCAAGGTATCTTACATCATCCAGACATATAGGGCATCTTGTGTCGCTTGATTCCATTGCCCAATCTTTGTACAATCCTTTCTCCATCTTGTCTATGACATTGCTGGGCGTTCCGCGTGGTTTCGCGTCACCGATTTGCATGCTCAAGGACAATAAATTTTCGTAAGAGTCGTCGAAATCTTCGTCGCGCTGTGTTTAAATTCGGATAAGTTCGCGGTGTCACAATATCGAAACTGGAATCAAACGCACCATGAAGTCGCCCAATATCCGTCCTCTTCTCCAGTTTGGTACCGGCGGCGGCGGTCTTGAGAATGACATCATTGCTTCTTGTTGCGCGCGTGACTGACGGCGGCGATGAGAGCGCGTCCTTAAGGCATTAACGGGATCGTTTTGGATGGCATCCTCCTCCTCAACGCGATCAGCGAGCACTCTATCGCGATGGGTTCGATGAATCATGAGAGCAGTCCGGAGAGCGGGGTTCACAGTAGTGGAAGTTGTGTCAACACGAGGCTGAGTCGGGGCTACTCCTCGGGGTGAATAGTATGAAGGGAGATGATCTTCGGGTTGAGCAGTTTCACTCCGCACTTGCCGACTTATATAGCGATGCATTGCACTTGATTGAGGTGGGTTGACATACCGTCTGGGAAAGTTTAGATCGTCGTCATCGTTTGCGTCATCCGTATTCGATGGCCTAGTAAAAGAGGGGAAGGGACGTGCTGGAAAGTCAAGTGGAGGCGTCGCCCGAGTGAGCGAATAACTTTCTAAGGGCGTTTCGCGTATAATACGAGGCGGCATTCGATTTCCTGCCCCTGTAATCTCCTCTCGGCCCCTTCGAAATCTGTATCTCAGGCCATCTTGGACCTCGATGTCGTCCGGCCTTGGCGACGAAAATAGATGCTCGTTCTCATTGCCAAAAGAGAGCGGAGGGATATAAGGAGGCGGCCGACGTGAATTCGTCCTCGTTGCATTAGCCTGAGGGGTGGCCTCTGAACGCGTGACCGAAGGTCCCTCTCGTTCATCCACGAAATGTTGCAAGGTGTTTCGGAAAGGTCCTGCTGCGAATGCGGATGGATCAAAAAGTGAATACCTCGCGGGTACATCTCTGGCGGATGGGCGACGATTTGTGCCCGAATAAGTAATTGAAGGGGAACTAGTCACAGGAGCAGCAGTCGTTGAAACTGAAGTAGGAGACCCCAGTTCGCGCGCATTTGAGCCGCTAGGCAACGCTGACGGTCGTGAGGTCGATTGAGGTGCTGCTTGCAATTGTTGAAGCCGTTGAAGCCGCTGATAGATAGCTTGATGACGCGGCGTCGAGCGCTCGCTTTGCTGTTCTGGATCGAGTGTCTGACCATCCAATGAAGCTGCCGTCGATGGAGGATATGCAGTGTTATATATGCGGTTTCTTTGCATATTATTACTGGCCATCATCCCGTTCACATTGTTAGGGCGAGAGTCGGGTGCGTTTGATGCATTCGGGCGCTCGTCGTTATGATCTACGGCACTTTCGGCCATCGCCGCCCATGATCGTGGATGATGTTCCGCATCGAAAGAATTTCCGAGATCGGGAGGAGGAAGCGAAGGGGGGTCAAGAGGAGGATTTGGATTTATATTCTCGGACGACGGGGCATGTATCCCTTCAAAATCTTCCAGATAGTTCCAGTAAAACAACGAAGGAGACGTAGGGCGTCCATTTGTGGTTGCAGCTGAGCTGTCGTGAAGTAGCGGATCTGACCCATCGGCAGAAGTAGCAAGAGATGGCAAAGCTGGAGATCTCAACGAGTTGAAATTTATAGGAGAATTTTGCGCACCTTGACGTGTCGTTCGTGAACGCGGTTGATATTCAGATCTGGATGTCCCTCTGTCCCGACTCTCTGCCCATATTCTGTCCAACAACGTATTTTCCCAGGACCTCGTACCGTAGGGATGCTCAGTTTGACGTGCATCGTCAACGACATCTGTTGAAACAGCTTCCATATTCGAGTCTAGGACGGCCCATGAATATCGATTCGCGGGAAGCTCTCTGACCTCCTCTCGATCGGCCCGCCTTCGGACTTCCGAGGCGTTTTCTGTTACAAGCGAGTTGAATGAACCAAGTCTGGTTTGAGATGAATACGATCGCAACAGTCGTTGTCGGAAAGGAGGCAGAGAGCTTTGATTTGCGGAAGAAGGGGCTTCGGCGTTTCTTGTCGTAGTATGATGGTCGTGTACAGTGCTTGTCCAAACATCGTCCAGAGTGTGCCATCTCTCCTCTTCTGGTAGATTTTCGACACTCTGGGGAGTTCTAACGCGTGATTGACGAGCGAGCATCATGCGAGTAGCTTCTTCTCTGACCAAACGTTCCCTCTGATTTTCTAAAGGCAGTGGTGCCAGACCATTGGTAAAGTTGGTCTCTGCCCCGGTAAAACGAGGGCGATATCGTTGGCGCATCACAGAGATTTCACTCGAGCGATTGGTGTTTGTGTTGTTGTTGAGGGTGGTGCTGGAATTCTCGGTCTGGTTCGAAGAGGATGCCAAGGCGGAGCTGAAAGATAGATTCAATGGTAAATCCGAAGGTTCCAGAGGACTCCATAGTCCTGCAGCAGGATCTGTTGAATGACTAAATGGACATGTCAGATTCATAAGAGTATAAAAAATAAATAGGTAAACTCACCTGTCTCCGTTGTTGGTAGTTGCTGCATTATTGGTGCTGGAATCTGCAGCAGATCCTGGACCGTAGGTAGAATAACGGGCAAATTCTGTTTGAGCACGTGCCAAAGGTGATGAATGTTGCGTGGTTGTGAAAGGCTGTTCTGGCAAATTGACTAAGGCAGACTCCCAATAAGAGCCCATATGAGCGTCTTCGCTAGGGCTCAGCAAAGAATTTCCTAGTGCTGGTGTTGTGGATATAGGCCTGGATGTGGCGGTTGCAGTGTTGGGAACCGGAGAACCAAATACCGACGCTGGCGAGGGATCACCGGTATACCATGGAAGTTGCTCGCGTACTGCACGTGTATCAGGCTCGACAGAAGCTGTTGACCTGGATGCAGGTGGCGACAGCCATGAACGCCGATTGCTACGTTCGTTCCAATCTTCCGCTCGGGAGCCAGTCCGTATCCGATCCAGCATGCGAGAAAGGCGATCTTGTTGAGAACCTGACGACGGTTCTGATGCTGTAGAAGGTCCTGCTTGTTGTATGGCTGATGACGGAGCGGCTGATGTCGACGTTTCTCCGCGAGCCCTAGCAGTGGCAGCCATCGTGGAAATCGACGAATTTGAGATGTTTTCAACAGCGTGGTCAAATGCGTGCTCGGGGCGTTCATCAGGTGGTAGTAATGGCTCCTGTGCCTCCAGCCAGTTATGCAAATCTCTCAGAATAGGAGATGGGAGAAAATGATCGACAAGGGTAGGGTTCGTGGTAATAGATCGGTGTCTGGAGGACGCAGCGGAACGCGCACTGCGAGAAAAAGGCCGCGGTGAAACCTCCACTTCCTGGATATCGTCGGAAGAGCGTGAAGGAGAGCGTTCGACATGCTCCGGTGAAGTAATCAATCCCAAGATATCACTCAACGTCCCTTGGTTCCGAGAACGCCATGCGCGTTCCGCAGCGTCAACGACGCTTTCATCTGCAATCACGGGAATAGGGGGTAATGTCGGCGGTTCTGGAGGCAATGTGTGTGTCGTTGATGGCGCAGGAGTCTCGGTCCTAGTCGTCAGGAAATCTTCAACGATTCGAATTGGCGGAAGCATCGGAGGAGGGTCGTGTACTGCATTTCCCCCAACCATAGATTCATTTTCCTCCAACTCCGTCTCTCCTTCAGCCATTGATTCATCTTCCTCGTCCTCCGCGTCTCTCGGGCCGAGAGCAACCTCGAGGCCAGGTACAAGGGGAGAAGGTGACCGCAATCTCTCCAATGCGGTGTCAAGCCTATCTCGGAAGTCTATCGCAGGCGGTGGAGCAGACAAAGCGGTAGGTAATGTTTGGCTTGTTCGGAAAGGGTCGAAGTGAGCTACAAAAATCGTGATTCGATATTTACCAATGATGAAAAAGATGACTTACAATCTGAAGTTGACCCTGGTTGTTGGAGCGAATCAGACACTGGATGAACGTGATCAAAGAAAGCTGAAGAAAACGGGGACGCAGAAGTTTCATCGTGGCGAAAAAGGGCCACACCATGTCGCAACGGCGGAAGTGTGGGAGGTGAGGCTGTGGATGATGATGGCGACTGGCGTAGAACTGCAATCTCACTGTCGAACTCATTGAACCTCCCCAGCGCCAAACGATACTGTTCGCTCCCACGAGGTCCCTCCCTTTGAACGTCTACTGATTCTGGTTCTGTGTAGTCCGGCATTTCGACGTCTTCGATTTCAGGTGTCGACAATCTTGGATTCTCGATCGATGTCGGCGCATTTTCTACAGCATCGCCTTGGGACATCGCATTGGATCCGCTGCTCGATGTCGAGGCGATGGTATCGGAAGATAGGTTGCTGCTCGTCTCCGATTCAAAGCTGCTTGCACTCCGTGCACGCTTGTTGCGCTCGTTCCTGCCGTCGCCTGCTGCTGCTGTAGCGGCTCCAGAGTTTGCTACCACTGGGCTCTCCAAATCAAACCCAAACTGTTCGAAAGAGCGCTTGAAGGATGTCGTATTGGGTTGGATGCTGAGCTGGAGCTGGGGCGGGCATGTTGACGACATGGTTCAGAAGAAAGGCGTGCACTCCGTTCTCAGCTGTGACGACCTGGAGGGTGCTGTGGCCTCACCACGCCTGTCTAATTTTTTATATCTTATCCCTGCCTGGTGGTTGATAAGGTCAGTACAAAAGAACAAAAGCGGAAGAAAGTGAAGGTGTTGTTTGGGTGTGGTAACGGTGAAAAGCAAGAACGACGAAACCTGTCCACCGTGTGAAACTTCTAAGGGTGCCGAGAGCGGATGGAATACTTTTACACGTTTGTTCTGACGCTGCTGAGTCCAACTCCAAAGTTCGATATCTCAATTTTGGAGGCGAAGAGATTAATAACACGCATTTGGATGTATCTATGTTATTAAATTTAAGACAGATATTACCACATTGCGGAAGGAAGCAAGAAAAAGAAGCAAGCCTGCCGGGATTGGTACATAAAAGCGAGTTCGACAAGTTAATGCATGTCTGAAAATATTTGCCTTCAAATGAATGGAATTCGTTGAATTCTTGGACTCTCGTACAGGACTAGCGAATTTAAATTTACTTTAATTACCCAGAAATTTATAGGTGACTTAGAGAGGGCCTTTTGACAACTTCTCGTGACAACTTTCGCAAGGCAGATCCTACGCATACGATTTCAAGTAAAGATATATACTGCAACGGTAGACCTACAATTTAGAAAGGGTTAATGCCTTTCAAAGGAAAACATACATATAAATGCCTCTAACGCTGCTTGTCTCTGTGTCGATTACGACGAGCATCTAAGTATTTATTTATGTTCCATATGATTCCTTGCTTGATCATCGCAGCGCCGTTGATCGATATAAATATTCCTTGATCTCTTATAAAGTGAAAATGTGGAAAAGACTAAAGTGCACGAATAAATTATACTGAAGTTCAGAGATCAGCCCAATTCATTGTTTCTGTAACAGTCGTCGAGAAGGAACATAAATACCGGACATGGCTAACTACTAGAGGTCATTTCAACCGAATCATAATTGTACAAATATATAAGACAAGAGTTATACCCTGCCGATCGACCTATGCATACCAGTGTACATGATCATGATCAATACACAATATCTTATCGTTTGGAGAAAACCGCCAGATACCAATAGCATACTGAAGTGAATTTAAATGTGGTATTTATTTGTTGGCAAAATCTCGTGCCGGAATTGTCAAGCGCAAATAGTGCTTCTGACTTCCGGAATGTAAGCGCAACAGGCCACAGCTGAATATTCTTTAACATCCCATCCCATCGTTTTAGAAATTCAAAGTCTTGGTCCATTTTCATTGTTCACAGGTTATTACAGGGTTCATTGATCATATCGAAACATTGCTCGCGGCCGTTAGGTGCGCTTGAGTTTTGATGGTGGTTACATCTATCTTTTTGAACTCGTTTCCCCGTCGTATTTCGTGCAATGAGAAAAAATGCGCCACAACTGCCTAACATTTACATATCGTGGGAATGCATAAATGATCCATATTCCAAATTCGGTCGTTACGGGCGCTAATCGGTTGTGCACAAGCATCTATTCGCAGCGATTGACCTCCTGCGGCTCGCCCTAAATCCCAGAGCACAATTCAGAAAGCCGTGTCTGTCCTCGGGAATAACAGTATCCATGGGAATACGTGGGCCACGCCGGAACGCAACGTAGTGTCGACTTTGAGCGTCGAGGTTGCCGGATCGCCCACCGGCTTCTTTATGCAAAGCCACCGGCTACTGGAACCCTGCTGTATTTTCGACCACTACCCCTTTGTCAGTGCATCTATGACGTCGCTCACGTATCTGAAATCAGCGCACCACCCGACCTCATTAGGAAAGAATGTCGTTTTGCAACGCCAAATTCATTTCGTGCCAGTCCTGACCCTGAACTGCTCGAGCCCTCCTCGTAGCTGTATCTAATTCGTGCACGGACTCTGTCCAACACTTAAATAGGTCCCACATATGCCTCAACGATTGCACCTCTTATCCTCCCTCTTTTTTCGACTATGCCACGAGTACCCTCTACCAGCCAGGTGAAACCCAAGAGAGCCGTCAAAGGCTCAGGACGCTACGTGAGCTTTATATCTTCACAACCATTTATATCTCTGCTAAATTTTTACTGGACCTTAGGAATGTTCACTGGGTTGCGGGAAGAAGTTCTCCAAGAAAGGGGACGTCAGACGCCACCTAGCGTGCCACGACAGACAGACTAAGTGAGTGATCCTCACCTTGTTTTCTTCTTTTTCGTCTCACTGATTATATACTCTTCTCAGATACAGGTATAAATGCGATGTGCATGGCTACCTGTGGCTCGGCGCCAGACAGAAGAGCAATGTAGAAGTCCATAAGAGGAATTTTCAGTTAGTTTTTAATCCATTTGATCCAACGTCCTCTCCGTAATCCTAATCCTAATCTTTCCTTAGTGGCTTGCAAAGCCAGGACTTGGGGGTGGCAATTGCATTAACTATCTCTCTTCCGTCTGCGGAGTTCCCATTCCAGAATGATCCCTTCTCTACTTCTGGGGCACCTACGGTACCCAACCCGCAGTCCACTTCATACTACTTCAACGGTTCCGTCGGTCAGGTACCGGAGTACCCAAGGACGTACTATGCGCCGGCGCCGGCGCCGACGCTCGGTTGGAATTGCTATTCGACACAAGTCAATGTCCCATTCAATGTGGCCAATTCAAGCATACAGATGAAGCCTTACGGGGATTTTCATCAAGAATCGTCCCAGGTGCCACAATTCCAGATCCCCGAGGTCGAACGTCGTTTCACGTACCAGTGAGCACGTACGGCGTATTTATTGTTTTATCTCCTTCTCCTTTATTTGTGGCATGTAATCCGCTAGTCGCTTCCTTTTTCGTTTTCGAACTTTTCTCGCCGCTTCCCCATTCGTTTTCCGTCGTTTACATATCGTTCCTCATTATACATCCTCACATTTATTTATGAAATGAGAACATGTCCAACAGTTTGATACAGTCGACACGAGCACCAAATGCTGCGATAGGTCTGCCTTTCAAAATAATAAGTCCACGGGTGAATCAGTCCAAACTTGTGCCACAGCTGTATAACAGAATATCTCTTGCAGAATAAGCGATCCAGTTGGGTAGGCTTGATGTAGCAGACATGACCGAAAGAACTTGCTGAAACGGTGGGATTGGCAAATTTCAAGGCCAGACTTGGAATTTGAACTCGGATCCCTCCTCAACTTGCGTGAGCAGCTAGCTTGTCGCTCATCCCTGCCTGTGATGCCATACATCCACATTCGTTGTTGCGAATCTGCAGGTAAGGGGTGTTCGTGCATACTTTGTTTTTGAAAATCATTAGAAATTCTTTGCGAGCCAAATTGGCGAAAACACAACCGAATTCTGGTCAATGTGTCCCTTTAGAAAGCCAGAGAACCATTGCCGATGCGCAGTTCATGAATCATCTCAAGGAAACGGATTGTGGTCAAAGATTTGTTAATACATACTGTCATAGCAACTCCATGTGAATGTTGTAATCGTCAAATGTGGGACAAGAACCTGATATACATGACTTTAAACAGCGTATTTCTGCGTCCACTCCTGGCTGACTCTTTGCGCGTCCTTCTCGTCCTCCTTGTAGTGTTTGGCGACATCGGTAGCGAGGGGATCATCCGGGTTAGGCGCACTTAGCAGGGCTTGGACGGAGAGCAGCACTGTCCTGATTTGGAGAGCGGGTGACCACTTGTCTTTCAGGATATCCAGGCATATCCGCCCTAACTTATCTGCGAACAACGACGATTTTAGAATTCAGTCGTGTGACTGGATTGAAGTGCGTACCGATATTGGGGTGATAGATCTTCGTCAGAAACCTGACCTTCGGAGGCGCCATGGGGTATTCTTCGGGCAGGAACAACTCCAACTTGAACTTTCCGTCTGTTCAAAATATAATTCGTAATGAATAATCGAGAGTTGAAGCCACCTTTGAATACGACTCACTTGCAAATGGGCTTCCACCCGGACCCTCAATTATCACGTCAAAGTACCGCAGATTATCTTCATGAGGCAACGCCGAAATTCCGGGAGCAGGGTCTGCCACAAGGCGTTCGGTTTCCTACACAAAACAAGAAACGGGATCCACAAATGAGCCGCTTAGGGTCGCTTTCTGCATCCATTTGCGAGATATTGACCTTGATAATTCGCTACAATCCGATAAGCTGAAGTCAGTATGTGTTTCCCACAGACAGATTAAAGCGATTTCTACCTTCGGGAGGGCCATTCAAACTTTAATGAAGCACTTGGTATCTCAGAGTCTTGGTGAGAGAGATATACGAGAGATGGAGGTAGAGGAACGGGTATAAGGACGATCCATTTCGGCATCTGCGCTTTCAGGCGACGAATGACTCAGCAGAGCGGAGACCAATCTGGGATCTAACATCTTGGGTGCTTGTCAATTATAATCGAGGGAGCCTTCCTTCTGAGGCAACAAGAAAATTTCAAGTCTATACCGTGAACATGGTGAAATCTTATATGCAGAAAATTTTTAGAACAACCAAGGTATGCTATGTGGTGCTCACAAATTATCGGGCGGAGTTTGCGGAAGCCACTGCCAAATAGATGCAATCGATGTTGCAGAACCCGATTGTGAACAGCCACGAAGCTCCTAATTTCCCAAATGTCGGGTTTTTTTCCATCTCTTGAGACGTTCGCCAAGGTAGGGGTCGCGTCATTATGGTAGACTCTCTCTGACAATCAATATAGGGTACGCTTGCTACTGCAGCAACGCTGTCAACATTGGGTGAGTTTCCGGAACTCTTTCTCGGCCGTGTGGCATTCTGAAGAAATTGGTTTTCGAAGGCATTGGTCTCGTATATTACGGCCAAAATTACCTTATATATCCGTCAGCATTTCCTCCAGGTTCTCGCATAGGTGAGTACTATGGAGATTGAAAACTGAAGCTTCTCTTAAGTGTGCCTTCAGATGTTGCTGCGCCGTCCGACTTTGAGCTGCCTTACGAAGCTCTAGAACTCAAAACATCAGATGATATCACCCTTCGATGCTATATGCTGCCCCAACGGAAGGAGATTGGATACGGGGAGGCATTTATCGATATACCACCAGATATGACTGAAGAGCAAGTGAGTTGCTTCCCAATTTCTGCTGAGCGTCGCATTAACGGACAGCTCAGTTCATCGCAAGTCGACCAACAGTCATGATGTTTCATGGAAATGGAGGGAATCTCGGACATAGGATACCACTGGCGGGAATATTCTTCAAGAGGATGCGGTGCAATGTCCTTATGATGTGCTATAGGGGGTACGTTTGACGTGTATTTCCCAAGTTTCGCAGCTGCTAATATTTAGTAGGTACGGTCACTCAGAAGGCTCGCCATCTGAAAAAGGTACGGCCTTGCAACTTCGAAAGACGCGTTTTCCCATCTTACATACTTTGCCAGGTCTACGGATAGACGCTCAAACCGGACTCGACTACATCACGTCACATCCTATACTCAAGCAAACACCGATTGTATGTCGCCAAAACCGCGACTGAACTCCATCTCGAACTCACTTTGCTACAGATTCTGTACGGACAATCAATAGGCGGTGCCGTTGCTATCGATCTCGCGAGCAGGAACCCCGATAAAGTACGTCATAAACCCACACCGGCATCTCCATATATTCTTACGTCCGCGTAGATCACCGCCCTCGTCCTCGAGAATACTTTCACGTCGCTTCCCAGCCTCGTACCGCACGCGCTGCCCGTCTTGGGTCCTTTCGCATTCCTATGCCACCAGAAATGGGACTCGGCGTCCAAGATCCCTCTCATACCCCCGACCACGCCTATACTCATGCTCAGCGGAGCGCGCGATGAGATAGTTCCGCGTGAACATATGCGGGTGCTCTGGGAGGCTGTGGCCAAACGTGGCGAGAGGAAGAAAATCAATGGAAGTGAATACAAAGTTGGACTAGAACGCGCAAAATACATGGAGTTCGAATACGGCGGACACAGTGCGTTGTATCGCTCTTTTGCCTCGCATTTCGCTGATGTGTCTACTTGTCGGCCTCTTTCTGTTGTTCTTTAGATGATACTTGCACACAGCCGGGTTATTGGAGTGCTGTCTCAGAATTCATCGCCAGTCTGCGGAGTCACGTCTTGGAAAAACAGAGGGTCAGCTCCAGCTCCAGCTCCTCATCCTCTTCATCGAAGGCATCATTGTAGACATATCACCCCCCTCTCTCGCTCTGTTCTGGTTATTGTTTTATATAGCTGCTCACTGCTCTGTTGCGCGAGTATAGCACTATCCATTCATTATCATTGACTTCTGTGGACCCTCTCTTTCGTTCGTTCTTTCTATTTCCAATCCCAAGATTTGTAAAATACCAGTCACGTCATTGTTCTTTTCTGCCGGTGTATAATATATCTCTCTGTAGGATTCGTTCAACAGCTGTTATTCGGAAATTCTACTACAATCTGAACAATTTTGATTCCAATTACCGTAAGCCCATTTTCCTCGAGTGGAGAAGGAGAAATAAATCGGTGGAGCGAATAGAGAAAAACTCTGTCTCCCCTTGAAGACCCTATTGTAAAACATGCATGGCTACAAAACGCTAGAAAAACTCACTGAGGGCAGAACATACTACAAAACAAACCATAATCTGAGAGTTGCAAAAAAAAACATACCGGCGTTTGCTTTGACAACTGAAAAGAACAACATAACTGAGGGTCCGACGGGTCCAAAAAAGTTTAGTCCAGTAAGGGGACAGGCTCCCAAATCTCCGGAAACTGATACCAAGTTGGATTTATATCAACAAGGCGCACGTCGCCGCCTTCGAGCCGTAGGATATCAAAATCCAACCACCGGTCCTCATGACGCGACATGCGCCATCGATATTCAAAACCAATATTTTGTAGAGTTGGTACACGAGAAGCGAGGTAAGTCGCACAAGGCAAGCGTTGCTCTTGTATACAAGCAAGGTTGTCAAATTCGGAGTAATAATTGTTTTGTGCATGTTCGTGTTTGAGCTCAGCGCAGCCATGGAACTGAATTGCGAGGCGGAGTTTCCTGATTCGGGGGAAATTGGCGAGGAGCGTGTCGCCATAAGCGTCCTATTTAGATTGAACATCAGCGTATATGTTCACAAGTTCGTAACGCTGCAGAAATCCATGTTGCTCACCCAGTCATCTTCACGCCACGTATCCTGATAGCCACACTGTTCCACCTCAACGATCTCGAGCTTCGGACAAATCCGCCCAAGTAAAGCCAGAAATGTCGCATCGAGGGACTCTTCTGATATCAGCCTGATTTGCTGCAGGTGTTTATTACCTCCGCCAGCTTCTAAATCGAACAGAAGATGCTTGATTTCCACTCCCAGGAGGGCAATGGAACGTCGCGGAGGGGAAACGAGTGCGCAGATTGCCAAACGTTTCAGCCTGTTTGTATATCTTAGAATGCGTCTCGTGTTATACGCGTTACTGATAGCCAGCGACGTTATCTGTGAATACGCTTTGGGCGACCCAGGACCTTCATGCCACTCAGGGTGGGCAATCATCGAGAATCGTTCATGTTCGGGCTGTGAGCCAGAAATTTTCTTTGGCGAAAGGAGGACGCGCAGATCAGTTAACTTGGGCATTCTGTTGATGACCCATTTGGAGAGATCAATAAAATATGCAGGTGTGGCGCCCGTTAGAATCAGTGTACGCAGGCAGGGACAAAGGGTATCGTTATTCCAGAATTCGTGGATGAATAACCTGATAAAATTGGCCGAGATTTGTAAGGATTGCAGAACTTCCTTTCGACAAAAAGCAGTGAAGAATCGTCTGGCATTGTAGTGTGCGTCATCATCCACCGATCCGTCCAGATATTTCCTGCGGTAATCGCGCATGAAGTAGACCATATTCCGGTATCGTTTTTCAAACGGACCCTCTCCCATGCGGACAACTTCAGCGACGGATGTGATTGTCATATGTTCTAAATTGAAGTTGTCGGAAAGTAAAGGCAGAACGGGCGTGCAGAGAGGGGTATCGGTGATTCTAAAGTCTTTGATATTGGGGCACTTGGCGATGATCGCGAGGAGATTCGAGGGTGGATCAAATGGACAAGTAATCTGGACGGTGTGGATGCTTGTCATTCTAGGCAGGGCGTCTTCCAATCTCGCTAAGTACATTGGATAACACATTGCGCGTGGTGTTGACCCCCATAGTGGTGGCGAGGGATCGAACCAATTATCTGGCCAATCGAGATGAAAGGTCCTAAGTTTGGGTTTTCAGAATAAGGCACTGCTACAAATGGGTAGCCTACTCACCTGAAGCAAGTCCATAAGACTTCCGGGAAGAAATGCAAGCCTGACTTTTCATCGAACTTGTCCAGATGAGGCCATTTTACTTTTCTGAAAAGGATCGGCTTTATGGATTCACGGGCTTGTCGACATGTCAAGGAGAGATTGAGGAGAATGGTACTCTTAGCCTTTGGTTCCGCAACTTTATCCATGATTTCATGGAGAATGTCGAGATTTAGAGTAGACATTTTCGATTCCCAGCTCGCCCGTAACGGATACACGAGTAGTTTGACGCTGAGGCCCGGGGATGGACCCTCTCTTGTCGTGGGCTATTGTCGCTCAGTATGCCGGGAGGCTAAATGTAGAATCCAATGAACCATTGGTCAGATATACCTAGTCTGTAAATAGGACTTCAACGTGTGGTATGAACCTTGTGACCAGTGGACTCACTGTCAAACCGCTGTCTTGCCGGCAAAGTATTTTAGGCGTCTACCCACCACCGAGTGGTTAAGCGACGATATATCTTCAACTTAATTGCAGCATGAAGGATTGACGAGAGGAACAAATAGGTTTGTCCAAGGTGAAATGTTAATGTTCAATGGCCAACGGTCGATATAGCACAGGGTGGCTGCTGAGCGGAGTTCAAACAATATTTTCGGAGATTGAAGCTCGGACAAACTTTCGCCGGATCCCGTTCGACTCGGTTCGAGTGCACCTTCTTGACAATGGGGACTGGCAACGGCGTCCAACACTTCGGAGGGCGTATCAGAAGCCTACTTAATGCGCGCAAACTCTTTTCAAGTTAAACTCAATCTAGGATCCATCTCACTCAAAGCGACATGAAGTATAGAACTCTCCTTTGGTCTGTTTGCGACAAGGTTTTTTTTTCCAGAAGGTCAGAGCTGCCGTCTTTGTTCATTCCATCAATTTTTCATGTTTCTAATATGTCAATGACATTGACATAACTTCCGTCCAGAGAAATCTGAGAACTCAAGGGAAAGGGCGCGTCTAAATCGAGCAAATTTTCACTTTTATCACTCCAATTGTATCCCGATCTGCTTGAATGTAGCCATTCCGATTCAGAAGGAACATGTCAGTGGCCTCGACGGTGCCGTGCATCTAAAAGCCAGCCTTCGGGATTCAAGGTTCAGGCCAGGCCTCGTATTCAGAGTTGCTTGAAGGAACTTAACCAAGCTCTTTTGAACACATTGACTGACGCCCTCTGAATGAGCGATCTCGAAGGGGCTCTCGCCATTGAAGCGCCGTTTTTGCCGAAAGCACCTAACTTCCGCTATCGCAGTACGTGGCCCATGTCGTCTAATTCTATCTTTTTCTTACTGACGCAGTCCTCATCTAGAATGACAAAACAATAGAGGAGGAACTAAAGGAAGAGAAATCAATACGCACGGCTCAATCGATATCCGTAGATTTATCCGTACGATCTCGCTGTTGCGTCGAAGCTATCGAAGTCACTTGCTGGCGTCAGTCCAGACGCTAAACTTGAGTATCGTCTGCAGGCGCTAAAAGAGTTTTAATAAGCTTGAGCAGAACATGATTTATTGTTGAACGAAATGCCGGATAATGTCGACGTGCACAGAGGGGAAAATATGTGACTGGAGATGCATATGATGTCGGTCAGCATAGTCTTTTTGTCTTGCTTACCTCACTCATTCTCTTCCAGAAAGTATCGTCTACTCTCATAACCGCCCGACCTAAAATTCAAAAATGGGTATCGGACTCAGAGACAGAAGACCCGGAATTTCTGGACACATCCTTGCAGATAAACGATCAAATCGACAGAGCGTTAGCTCGATACGGGACGTTCACGAAAGGCGAAAAAACGTTTGCTTCTAATCCTATACCTCAGCAGCTCTCTAACAACGGAATTGCGATGTTTCTGATTGACTTGGATAACGAGTCGTCAACAGCAGCAGCTCCGTCTGGTTCTGGGCTAAATAATCTGATTTCTCTACCTGCGCCTCAACCCCAGACGCACACCCATCTTTAGCAACAGTGGCCTATGACCGGCTTCTCGCCATAGCAGCCCATACAGCAGTAGCAGCAATAGAGCTACCAACCAAGCTACTCCCTCACCTCCGCAGTAACAACTCCACGCGGCGTGTCTTTCGGACGGTCCAACTCAACGTCGCCGCCGCACCTGCACTAGACGCAGTCCGCGACGCAGCCCGCCTCGATCATCCTTCCTGGCCACTCCGGGTCCCGCACCTGTCCCCGCACCCACCGCAGGCTGGAACTATTTCGGGAACGGCGACGCGGCCAGAAAGGCGTCAATGGGCGTAGATATGGGCTCAAGCATTGATATGGGTATGGGCGGTGGTGTGCTGCCCCAGTCATGGATGATACAGGGTCCAGCGTATGGCGGGAGCTCCCAGCCACAACAGCCGTATGCGACGGGTGGTCTCCAGCCTCAATAGCAGCCACTACAGGCCACGCCTACGCCTGCGGTCCCCGCTGCTGGCCAATAAAGCAAAGACCTGTTCGCGGACCTCGCGGGCCTGTTCTAAGGCAGTCGTTGTTCATCCTTCCGTGCGATGTAGTAATTCAATCGTAGAGGCATTGTTGATGTATGGAATTTTGTCGAGCTGGAATGTAGCCCCCACTGTAATAACGAACCAAGTTGACATCGTATTGTATATATTCAGGTTGAAGGCGGGGCGGCGTAAGTACCGAATCGATTCATAAGTTATTTTCTTTTTGGATTTCGCTTTATTGAAATATATCTGCAATAAAATAACGTCGCTGTGAGGGATTTAGTTCCAGACGCCAGACGCCGCGAGGTGCGAATCGGAAGGGCGGTTTCTACTCCGTGGCACGTTTGAATAATAGTTTCTCGCACCATCTCCGAGGACCCTTGTCGCGCGCCACTGTCGCTGCGCTTCATTCACACGACGTGCATTGTATACATTCCTCTTTCCAATTGAAATTTTTTTTTTGCATATCCATCGCCACGGCATGTCCACTGTCCAGCATGGAAGATGCCGCTTTGCTTGCACTCGTGTTTTGGACCCAGCAGCGCGGGCATACGCGACTATAAATTCTCAAAGACGGACCATGACAGCGCATAATCGTTGTACTACTATACTCCTCGTTGTCAGAAGACCTTGGTTTCGCCGAATATTGAGTTCAGAGAACTAGCACCTAAATAGGGAATCGCGGGTTGCTGCCTCATGGAAATCAAGGAACGCCCCTCCTTCGAGGCTTATTTGGACGGCATGGTCCGACGGGCGCTGCTCAAGTGACAAAGGATGCTGATCTTGATCTACTCACCTCGCCTTCTCTCTCATTTTTCTGTTCGCTTAGCTATCAGAACATTGGGCCAGCCTTTGTTGCTTGCCAGTTGCTTGCCCATTGAGCCATTCCCAATTCCCTTAAGGGGTTTTGGCTCCTTAAATTTTTAGAGCGGATAAGCTGTGCGATGTCAGTTCTCTTCATTTGTTACACTGTTGTCCATGTGCCAGACGGTCTGGCGTGAAGGGACCGGATATCTAGTCTGAATTCGTGTGAACTCACAAGTCCACTTAGATTGAAACGCGCCTTACGTACGCACAGCGTCAGACGCCTCTCCCGGACCCAAATCTCTCTGGAAACACCAGTAAAAGCGACGGAATATGGGTTCTTTGTACGAATTCTTATCTGAGGGCCGCAGGGTACATTCCTGCCCTAATTCTGAGGCTGAAAACTTTCGCACGTCGGCCTGAGCCACTCCAAAAGCGTTGTGGTCTAAATAGATGTCAACAGGCGTCGTGGTCTTCACCACAAATTGAACACAAAGATTGTCACAATCTCCCGATAACCTATGCCGGTAGCTATTTCTCCGCGCCTTCTCGGTCTTGTTCTGCTTTTTACCGTATTTTCCTCCTGGCCGATTTCTAAACTAAGTAGAAATGCGACTGTTATCGCGGCCAATCCGTTTCCAGATTGAACTCCTTCCTTCCTGAGTAATAAATGACAATGAAAAAAAAACCAATCAGTGTCGCAGTGTGGCAGGTCAGTGGACCTGCGCTTGAAGGACCCTGAGCCTCTTTCTTGAGTTTTTAAAGCCGGCGATTTCCTTTTGCTTCTTGTCGTCCACCTTCTTTTCCTTTCCGTCAAGTCAGCGTCGATTATGGCCCGAACCACGTCTCCGAAAGCAAGAAAAACATCTATCGGTGTTGCGTTTCGAGGCCATAATCCCTACAAATCTACTCCCGGAAAATCGCGGCCTACCCTCACGGGAAGGACAAGGCGAAGCAGGAATGGCACATCTGTGAGGGTCTCTTCGTCATGGGCGTTCAACGTTCAACTTGTATGATATTCTGACGATCTCATTCTGCTAGCCCTGCCTCCTAGAATCCATCGGGTGCCCCAAGACCTACTACAGAAATGCCGATGCCATAAGGCATCTCAGAAAACATTCGTGGACCGACCTGCAAGTCTTTCGTTCCATTCTTTTTGAAGTATCCCTAACCACTTTGTGATTATACAGAAAAAAATTCCCGAAAGCATTTGAATATAGGCTAGAACAAGAGAGGCGCGAGTAAGTACATCTATTTGAAATCAATATACTCCAATGCTAATGGCCATCTCAAGCGAGCTCAAGCGTCAAAAGAAGCTGGAGAAAGCTCAGTCCACAGATGAGCCCGTCGCAGGCTCTCTTACAGTGTCCATCCCCGAGGTGCCCACAGCGGAGGCGAGTTGTGAGGGTGCACCCACCGAGACGCGGCCATGCCACTTCAATCCGGCGCATTTCCCCGCCAGCTTTTCGTCATGGTCGTCGGAAACATCTACATACGCGTACACCGCCGTCGTTGAACAGGAAGTCCCTCAACAACACCGACTTTCCAACCGCCGTACTTCCAGCGCAAAGGGGAGTAGAAAGGCAGCCACTTCCACCTACCCTGCACCTCCCATGACCGTTCCAGAGTCTACGACTCACGGTGACGTCCAAGGTATCGAAGTCGACGGAGCTAGAAATATTTACAGGCCAGATACGTTATTGTACCAGAGGAAGTCCCCTCACCATGGGCCCAAAATGGTCCCTTCGCATCGACCTTCTCACTATCCTGGCTCGCAGACCTCTTTTCCTCCAGGTCTCCAGATGACTTACCTGAGCCTTCATGGTGCTCAGAGTGGGGGGATCCAGCAGGTAGAACTCAACGACGCGTCTGCAGGCTCCTCCTACGGAGACAGCCAGTTCCAGACGGCACCTCAAGCAAGCACTGTTCACTCAATGAGTGCTCAACTAGCTAACATTGGCTTCGGGCAGGTTGGCTCGTACGACAATCAAAATTGGTCCAATTTTCGTTCGACTGGATCTACGATTGCGCCACTCGCCCACGACTATTCACCAACTTCCACACAGATCTACAACCGATCTATATTATTTCAAACGGAAGATCATCCCCGCCAGCTGCCTCAGTTCTCTGGTCAGTCGCCGTCGCCACCGTTATTGCTGTCCTCCCCAACATACCAGCCACCAGACGGAACACCAGCGCTGTCCCCTCTCTCGTTGTCTAACACCACACTCGAGCTTCCTTCGTTCAATACCAATCATGCTCCGAGTATGTCTCCTCCATTCGACGAATTTTCGTCTGGGCTGTTTGAAACAACCAACACAGAAAACCCCGGAACTTCATCCTTCTACACGACGCTGTCGTACCAATCCTCAACCTTTAGTACACCATCCCCATTGTCGTTCAACACGACACCTTTATACCAAGCACAGTCGGCATTTAATACCCCGTTATCATCGTCATCTTCATCTTTGATACAAACTCCCTACTCGGAGATGTCGACCTTCAACATGACGCCCTCACACCCGATGTCGGCACTCAGCGCCCCGTCCCCGTTGTCGTTCAACACGACATCGCCATACTCACTGCATTCGCCATTCAACGCTGCATCGACATCGTTGCCCATGGAAAACGACTACCTGGAGCAGTCGTCATCGTTATCGTTCGGTGCGGCGCCGAACTACTACTATTCGTCCTTTCCGCCGTCCTCTGCGGCCTCTCCGGCGGTCTGGCCCACTGAAGAATATTCTCAGGAGCAAGATTCATTATACATGAACGAAATGGGTCCAACCGCTGTCGCAGACATTAATTACGATGCCCAGGCTGAATGCAACTACTGGTAGTTGTTCGCTTCAGCGCCGCTGTGGCCAGGTGTTGGGTTGCGGGTCGGCCACCTAATTTTTTTCTCTCTCTACTCGTCTGGCTGTTATTTCTCGCTATCTGTGTATGCATCTGATTGACTGTTGCGTCGCTGTCATTGTCTTGTATTCTGTTGCTATTTTCTATGTCGTTCTTTTAGGATTTTTAATTACTCTTCTTAATAAAATTTCTGCTATTTAGTGAAAACCCGCAAATGAGAGAAAAGGTGAGCCATTGTCCCAGTTATCGGGCATTGCTCCACCCACTCTGGCCGTGCTATTTTAAAGGCTCAATAGATTACACAGCATATGGAGATAGATTAAGACGTTTCCTGCAACCCTGGACGGAGGTCGGTCATTCTGAACATGGAGGTCAGACCCAGCCACAAAGCGTTAGAACAACCAATTCCGAAGGTCGGTCATACGGCCCATTTCCGAAGCAAAGCTCCAAATGGTGTGAATTCTGGATTCCCATACGCTCTTGCCTTCTTCCCGTTTTAAATATTCATCAGCGCCATCAGTCCCGAACTGATAGTGTGGTCACTGTTGAGTGTTGTGACTAGCCGCTCCTTGGAGGTCAATAATTTCAATATAACTTATACTAACCACTGCATGCAACCTGGTTTAACCTCTGGCTCTGAGGTTTGCGACTCAGTCAAGATCTGGCCAGATTTGGTCGCACGTCTAAGTCCCGTGTGAATGTGATTCCGAGCGAACCACAATATCACATTACGTACTCTGCTTGACGCGTTCCACACTCTTGGTCAACTCTCGGCGCTAAACGTCTTTGCTGGCGGACTCACTGTGGACCGTTCTACGTCCAGACAGAAAATAAGTCTATAGATAGACAGCGTCCCTCTAACCAGAAATTAGGGGGAGAAAAGGCCTTCACACGATTGCCAAAACCACGGCTGAATTGAACCAGGCCAAATATTAAGCGATGCCATCCCCGAATGGACATCCACCTCGCGGGCCAACTTCATCGATGGTCAGGCTGACAGCCGCAGAAAGCGAGACAGGTTTTTTTTACCCAGTGGTCTACTGCTCTCCTCACGAAGTAGGACTATAGTAGTCTCTCTTGACCAGTCCGTTGACGAAGTTGCCACCATTACTTGACATTGAGCAAAACCAATCGATGTTTTGAACAGTGAACAGAAAGCTGGTCCTGTTCCGATTGAACAATTTTAAGGCCTCGCAGAGACCTGCACCAACGGCATTCTTCTTCTTCGCGTCTCCTCAACCGTCCATCTCCATCTCCCTCAATGTTCGCCACTCCACGAGCAAGCCAGTGTGGCCCCAATGGGTCACCGAGAGTCAGTCCCTCTCAAAGCACCTTTGTAAGTTATTCTTCCGTGTTCTAGTTAGTCATTTTCTGAACCAGTGATTTTCCAGGGGTGACCTTTTCCCTGCCAGATGAAAATATTCCGCAAGACGGATGCTATGCGCCACATTCAGATGCACTATCCTTTCGAAGAGTGAGGCTACCCATCACAAAACTTTGACTTTCTCTGATGTGCCGCAATTCAACAGTAGAAAAACTTGAAGCTGTGAATTCTGCAATTACGTCTCTTCCCAGCTCTCTAATGCGAAGAAACGTATGCTACTCCAGTAAGTTTTTCCCCCTGATTATTATATCTCATACTTTTATGACAGACAGCACCAATAGACATCGCAAGGTAGAGGCGATAAGCAAGGAGAAGCGCTAAGCTCGGATTAAACCACCTCACGAGTAAGTTTTTCGTGCAACTCAGACAAGAGTCTACCGAGTCCGATTCCCTTGGCCTCCACACCCCAATTCCTGGACCCAGCTCTTTCACCTAATAGCCGCCATAATGAGATGACCGCACGTTCCTTTTCAAATCAGAGCAGCGATGCGCCTATGGGGCCGTCTGAGGCGAGCGTCGACCTCAACGTCGACCTCACGTCGATACCTGATTCAATTGACTGCGCGTCGCAGTCAACGGCCAACTACACAGGCCAGCCAACGCCCACACGTCGATGTTGCTGAGAAACGACGCGTCAACGTTAATAGACACATCGCGGTCAGCGGAAAACTACGTATCGAACCCAAGGAATGACAATTCCGCCTTGCCGACATTGATGTCGAATTATCGCTATCAGGAGTCGAACTCTTCCATAACACGTCCCACCGGTGGACTACAGAATTAAGTTAAATGAGCGTTACATTAATACAATAAATGACAGATTTAATGAGAATGTTACGAATATATCTGCGAATATTGCGGTGGTTGGTCTTCATGCGCGGGTGAAAGAGAAAAAGAGATAGAGCCAGCATCCCGCTCGCTTTCCGGCGCAGTTGAAGGCGGAATAGATGAATCGAGTACAGACGATGATGCTTGAGATGGATTGCTCTGGAGGCGCCGGTGGATTAAGCTATGCTTCTTCTCCATGCTACTTCCAGACGTCTTGACTACAGGAAGACTCAAGGGCGGCACTGTGCCTGCGCCTACGCTTGCAGGGGTCGATGTTGATGTTGAAGTCGAAGATGGGTCTGGCCTTGTAGAAAGTACAAATGGTTCTACATGCCCCATGGGAGGTGGAGAGCAGGTATCAGGTATCGCAGTGTTTTGGAGGATAGCAGAATTCTTTCGTCGATGTCTGCGAAAGCAGAGAACGAGAAACAAGATTAAGGCAATGACAGCAAGACTGCCAACGATAGGACCTATGATGGTGCCGATATGTGAGGGGGACGAACTCGCGGAATTGGGGGATCCTGTATTCGCAGCCAAAGGGACACCGGAGTCGGACGAGGATTGCGAGGTCGATGCGACAATCTGTCCACCTGTCTGGGTAGAGCTGCTAGACGAGCTGCCAGATCCTGAATTTGAGGAACCAGTAGTATTGATTCCGTTCCCAGTCGTTGACAAAGACGTTGTTGACGATCCTGCACCCGAAGTTGTAGTATTTTGCGTAGTTGTCGTCGAAGAAATCGACGCAGACGTCGTGACTTGTGGTTTTGGTGTAGGAGCTTGAGATGTTGTAGTACTGGTAGAAGTTGGGACTAAAACATCGATGACTACTCGGTCCAACGTTAATTGCGAATTTCCGGTTGGGGTTCCACGAGAATCGGCTTCATTTTTTATGATAACTGTGTGCACTCCCGGCTGAGCCCAGGAGGTCGAGTAAAGAGCTATCTTCATAATACAAGGTTCGGTAGACGGTTGGAAGATACTGGCAGATATAGTACGTACTGGAGGATTTTGACCATTATCACTAGCGTCGAATGCGTCGATTGTCCCAAACGATGAACTATTGATGTCGCAATCCGTACAGACTCCATACAAGCCTCCTCGAGACCGTTTGATCCCGTAGTACGTGAACGACACCGCTGCGCCTATAGGTCAAAGGTGAGCAAAATCCTAATAGAGGATGAGACAATTAGACTCACTTGGAAATTTCTACCATCCATGTATGCATCCACGTCATTCTCTTCAAGTTTGTCCACATAAAGCGTTTGCAGACTTACGAAGGTTACATAGCCATTGGGGTCGTTCGAAGTGGCCAAAGTGCCTGATTCCCCATTCGAAGAAGCCCATTGCCCATCCACGAGCCAGCTGCCCGTGTATACGAATACGCTGGTGTCACTGCTGTCGTAAGTCAGCTGCTGGGTCGACATGGAAGTGAAAGGTCGGTGCCAACACAATCAGGGTCAACGCCGGCGTAAAAAGTCAAGGTACATCAAGAAATGATGAGGCCATTGCACGGTTTCGGGATCAATGGGATTATCGTTTCGTTTCAAGCCCAGGCTGGTGAAAAGTATTGTCAGTGTCACACCACATGACTGTGACGCACACGCGCGCTAAGCAGTCAGCGCTCATCCGTTTTTGGGAAGATACCTCAGGCTCGTAATCATTGGTGAAAGATTGGCAAAAAGATTTCACTGCTTCACTTTTCCAATTTTTGTTATTAAAATATAGGAATGGTCACTGTTAGCACCGAAGATTAATGAATGTTCAATAAATAATTGAGCTGTGCATCGGAAATCATGTTATAATTTACTCAGGAAAACTACGGCAAGAGTTTACCGCTGCTGATCGATGATCGTTGACACTTTGACATCTCGTAATGCGACTGAAATTTCTCTATTAGTATCATCTCTTTGTACACTCCAGGTTGTTTGTGTGTGTGTGCGTTTGACCTCAGAAAGGCGCAGACGTATCATATTTTCTATCTTTCTCCTTGACCAATTCCATCCTCCTCCATGTCTTTCCGTCTTGTTACTTTATTCTCGCAGTATCGCCTCTTTCCAATGCCCAGAAAGTGCCCAGAAAGTTGGAGGAGATAATCACCGGCCTCGGCGGCACTCCAAACGTGAGGACTACGCTCGCTTCTCTCGCTTCTATCCCTTGACATGGTACAAATTTAGATTCTCTAAGACTTCTTCTCACCTCGCTCACCTTGATTCTTTCCTGTTTCTAGTCCCGTTAGTAGCACCACACAACTTCTAAGTAACTGTACACCCAGCTTCAGAGTCAATGGTTGCATCTGAATAGGCTTTGCTGGCTAGTTAATACCAAGTTCAATGCTTGAAGGGAAGCTTGTGTCAGACTAGAATACTCCACCTCCCCTTGTTCATTTGCTGTTAATGTGGAAATAACGTTAATGGCCTGGAATGCGGATCGAAATCTGCCCACGCGCCCCAACACTCGGCCGCGCTTATATGGCGAGGTGCACGACGCCTCGTGCCGTCTTTTCTTTGTCTTCCTCTTTTATGCCCCCAAGACCCCCGCTCCCCAATGAACATCATGGCCGACGGGATACCGACGAGGCTGTTTCGAGTCCCATTTGACGGCCGCAGACTGTATCAAATGGAGCTGCTGGGCACGTTCCTCGCAGCCATCGCCTTTGGTATCGTGGCAGTCCTGGTGCTGAGCACTCTGCAAATTCTGCTGGGCAAAACACGCATATATTCCAGGACCATGCAGCTCACGTTGCTATGCTATATTTTTTTCATGTCGTCCATGAGTCTGTTGGCGCTGGTGCAGCAGGTGGTGTTTACGATCAAGAAGGTGTCCCATGAGGTGGAATTGGGGACGGACGCTTCAGGTTCACAGATAGATCAAACGGTTGCACTGCCGTTTGCGATCTGGGGAGCAGATATATTTCTAGTGCGCATATATTTTCCCTCGAGCAGTCTCGTTATTTACCTGAAAATATAGCTCTGGAGATGTACGGTCCTCTACCGGGGTGTTTCTAAGCTTCAACAGGCGGCCGTACTCCTCGTGGTTTTTACTGCGGGTTTGTCATCACTTGGTACGTTACCGCCCCGACCAAATCCAAGTAATTTCTCATTCCAACGACTTCAAAGGCTCCGGAATATTTTTCTTCTTCACGGGAAAATATACCGACACACACCTTTCCAATTTCCCAACAGTTTTCGCCGTTGCCAGCAGCGGCCTAGTCAACATCCTCCTTCGCACGCTCATTGTCAGCCGAATTCTTTATCACCAACGCTACGTCCAAAAGGCGATGGGAACGCCCTATGCGTCAATATACACCAAGATAATGACGATGTGCGTCGAGTCTTGCGCTATGACATCGATATGCGGCGCAGTATTTCTTGGTCTGTATTATTCGAAGGACGAGCATCAAAAATTGGCCTCGGTCATCCCTCTCATTCTCTTACCCCACATCTGCGTACGCCACCAGCTCTATCTCTGATATTATAAGTACTCACGGAGCTTATATCAGATCCTTACACCCCTTCTTCTTGTATACCGAGTCGCTCGGGGACGAAATGTCACAACACTCGCCGTGTCCGAGACGGTAATGCAGGGCACCACTGCGAATACTGAAGGTGCCGAGCGGAGCAAAATCAGGTTCAAAAACCCCGTCGCAACGAGCTCGACTGGGCAAATTTCGTTCGTCTCGGGGGACTATCGAGGAAGCACGCAAACCCTCGACAACACATACTTCGACTATCATCCTTCGGCGTCGCTCGATTGCGTCGAGACTGACGTCACGCATGTTGAGTACCAGCGGCGTAAAGATGGCATCGAAGAGGTGGGCCTCGCGAGTTTTTCCCCGGCTTCAGCGCGGTCTTCTTTGCGCTTTCAATCGCAAATATACCCTTAGAATCGAACATTGCACTGTATCTATCCGATGTATACTATTTAGAAATATGAAAAAGTTCTGGAGCAGAGGTGAATTGCAACATTCTGTGACTGGTATGTAAGTACAGGCGTAGTAATAAAGATGGCATAGCGCTTATTAGTGAGAAATCTAATCGTAGAATACAAGAGCGCGAAGTTCGATCGATTGACGGGGAGGCGCATCCGCAGGAGCATTCGGATCCTGGAAGCCAGTGTGCGGCGTGAATACAGCGACGCTTCCATCTTGGACCGAGTCAAAGCTACGAATTCATTCATATCAGCATACTAATTCTCCCCATGTGCACTAGCCACTGCTCGGAACTCACCATTTAATAAGAACAACCTCGTCCGGAGTCATCCCATGCAAGTACTTCCATCTGTGATCCTTCTTAGGCCGCACACCCAGCGTCTCTCCTTCGTGGGTGGGGTAAATCAGCGCCACGGGGAACGTGTCCTGCGTGGGGTTGACACTGCGGTAGTCGCACAGCGCGAGGGGCCAGTCGAGCGCGGGGACTTCGATTGGGCGCCAGAGGTTGATGATCTGGAAGCGCTTCTCCAGGAGCCCTGGGACCTCGTCGGCGGGGAGATGGCGGTGCACGCGCGCGATGGACGATTTGATCGTTTGGTCGACGTGCACCTGCGCTACGGGTTGCCGGGTTTGCGGGCTGTCGTCAATCTGGCCGGGTTTGCGGCGGCGGATAGCTGTAAGTAAAGAGAAGAAAGATATATTAGTAAGAACTTGTATACTAGTTATTGAATGAAGAAAGGAATTGGACTGACTGTGGTCGAAGAACACAACGCGACTAGCCCCTGTCAACTTCTTGACGAGCTCCACGCTCTCCGGGTAGTATTCCGCGCGTATCTCGTCGTCGTCCAAGAACGCAGTGTGCTTAGACGCGTGCTTGTAGTATTGGAAGCCAGTGGTATCGAGCGAGACAGTGTCCTCTTTACCACGGAGGTTCTCAATCGTCACCTCCTTCTCCTCCCGGCCAAAGTTCCTCTTGCGATCGCCAGTGATGGGATCAGCGTTGATGTGCTGGTATGGACGCACGCCCTCATCGGGGGGTACCATGTAGACAAACTGCGCAGTCGTCGACGCTGGGCCTGTGGTAGAAGACATAGTGCTTGAGTGGAATGAGTAGTGGTGGGAGTGTGTATAAGCTGGTTGAATGCGTCATTGTGGGATCGAGCAGCCGTCATTTTATACGTCCTGGAGAAGAACATGAGCGTGTAAGCAGTTGAACTCATTTCTTGCGAGTCTTGCGTGATCGCCACGCCCAATTTGGAACTTTTGACTTACAACGCCCCCTTACTAACGAAATGGCCATTTTTGTAACGTTGAGTCAGGCGATTAATAAGACAGTGGCTATTGCAAATATCCTCAAAAAACTGCACTTAATAATGGATTGGAAGTTTTCTGACAACGGTCATTCAGCAGAGTGCGATGTAAAGCGGAGTGGCTCTCACAGTTGTACATTGAAAAACCAGGTCAGCATTACCACAGTACGCTTCTACCCGCAGGACGTGAGATCGGCTTCGGGAAGCTTTCAAGTTGAACACGGATATGGTCCTGAAATTTGACATAGAGAGAGTTAATGTCCCCATGATATTTCCCTTCAGCGAACTAAAATAAGGAGACAACTAACTCGATAAGAAACGTTGATAAAATTCGAAAGATCATACCGTCGCACCTTCCGATATACACGCCAACTCTCAATTCAAGATTTTTATCCACTTCGAAGCCTTCTAATGGTCGGCCAGAAGGCCTAGTAGGGTGGTGTCGTGGCCGTAGCGCAAGGTAATGACGTCTTGAAGGTATCACCCATAGCTTTGTAAGTTGCCCTCGAAAAGCCGTATAACTCATAAGGGTGTGTTTCTTTCAAACGACTACCCAGCTGAAGTCTAAACCAAAAGTGACGACGAGTTGTAAAGATTTCGTCGATTGTGAAATTCAAGAAGCATATCAGCATGCCGAGCGTCCCAAAAGCGACTAAACCTCAGCAGAGTCGAGCCGTGTACCTCTTCAAAATGCCTCGCATAAGTATAAAAGTGTTGCCCCGGAAGATATGTTGTAGAAATCGTACCGGATCACATGCTTTCACCGTCGTGCCACCAAACCTTAAGTAATTAACTATTTCCGGTTTACGGGGTCTGGAGTCTTTAGCACTGAGGCCGATGCTCTTTAGCTCCGCCAGTAAGGCAGGAGCGACTCGGTAAGGTAGCGAGTTGATTCCCTAAGGCATGAACGAGTAGGGAGGTCGAGATTCAAGGAGTTTGAATTGACTGGTCATCAACGTTCGTTCAGCGCATCTAGAGCACAAAAGTATTTTAGATCGTTTGTTTGACTGGAGTAACTGTTACCACTGACTTACAAAGTCTTTAAGATGTCCTGAGGTCACTCAACAGCCCGAATTCTCAAATTGCGACAAGCAATGAATCGGCCGAGAGCATCAGGAGTTGACTGGAACGCAGAACGCCGCAAGTCCTATTATAAAGCCTAAGATCGCACCTACACCTCATAGAAGTCGAAGTCAAGCCCGCAAAGTTCTTATATCCCCGTCTCTTCTAAAGACAAAGAAAACGACCTATGAATGTCTGACAACAAGACGACTATTCCGTGACCGGACCGAAGATGGCAGGTGACAAAAGTCCGGGTCTACTATGACTGGAAAGATGATTTGATAGACGGCGTTAAATAAAGAAATGGAGACGACGAGCATAAGCCTGAATGTCGGGAACAGGCCAAAGTTGATCGCAGTGACTCCGATTGGGGACTTTAAGACACTGCGCGCCGATTGTTGTCCGCGCGTGCGCGGTGGCGGTGACGTTACCCCGAGTGGGTACTCTCAGACACGGAAAACGGTAATCCACCGCGCAGCGGGTATGCCGAAGGCGACGGATAGCCTCAGAACAGTCATGAGAGAGTCGCCATGGCGCGATATGGACATATTGGGGCTACTGCATCAAGATGCGGTGATAGAGTCGGTGTGAAGGATAAGTTTAGACAAGACTTTCTGCACGTAGAGCAAAGGAGCAGAGGAGTAAATTAGCGGTGCGTGGTTGAATAATCGAGTCCATTATAAGCACAACCCGACGGACCAGGCGAGCAGAAGGGGCTAGAAATGGGCGCCGCCGGAATTTTGGGAAAACAATGGAGAGAGGAGAGAGTTAGCTAAGCTGGTCTTGTGGCAGTGGCAGCTGCCGATCACCCTTTTTTGCCATTTCGACTCTTTCACCATCATGCTTTGAATTTTTGTCCTTTCTCTGTCTTGTATTTTTCTTTCCACATCCCGCCAAACTTCCATCCAGTCCATACTCTCCACCATCTTGTATTCTGTCCTCTGTAACACCCCGACTACGGCTGTCAAGTTGTTGTAGTCCTGACTCCCAGCAGCACTGCACCCTACATACCCCAGCTTTATCCGTATCAATATGGCAGCGGTAGAACGTAGTCCCAACGGCGACGGAAGTCTCTCCTCTGCCCGCCCTCCTCCATTGACGGTACGTCATATTGAGCAGCTTTACTCGTCCTTCTCGAGCTCTCTGTGTGCCCCTGCATTCCCACTGTTGCTACTATGTACGGATGACTAAAGGCTGACGCTTTGTTCTAGCAATCTGATGCTATCACTAGCCTCCTTTCGCTGAGTCTAGCTGCCGCCGACGCAGCTGCAAATGTCAACATTTCGAGCCGCAGCGAGAACGAGTCAGCACTTGACACCAGTGCCAACGCAGATGCTCCTACCAGCAACGGAACTTCTGCTTCGTTGAGCTCCTCAATACCGATAGTGTCTACGATAGCGGTACCTATGACGGCAGCAGCGGCCAACGGAAAGCACCACCGTCGACTCAGTTCTACAGGGAAGATGAGGAGGAGGCTTAGCGACGCTCGGGAAGCTTCAACAAGGCCAATGTTCGTACTTATCTTTCTCTTTCTCTTCGTATTCCTTCTTTTCTTCCACTGCATCTTCTCCTTCTCTTTGGGTCGTTTTGGCTTCCTCGTTTCCCAACGATCCCAAAAAAGTTGTCAACTTTCTGATAGCATGCTGGCTGCGTAATTATTTCTGTGCACAGCATTTCCTATTCAGGAACCTTCATATTTCCTGCTTGACGCTCAATGCGTGGTTGCGGATTTTCATCCTTGAACGCATCCTTTGTCTTTCTTGCATTGGTTGCTCTTCCGACGTGTACATGCGAATTCCTCCGCATACCGCCTCGCTCTCTGTCTTTCTCCGGCGGAATTCAATTGACGGCCATGCCATCAATTCGTCCTGTCTGGGTGAATGCCGGATGATGCGGTTATCTATTCACAATTCCACTTTTTTGAGCATTATTTTCGGACGAGTCCAACGCACCGCTGCTTTTTCGTGATTATGCTCTTTTCTTCCCGAGCAGTATCACATTTAGGCTTGCATTATTTTTGATGATGCTTGACATTTTCATTTCGCGTCTTCGCGGTCGTGTTGTTATTTTGGTTATTTTGTTCACAAGCCTGTGAACAACCGTCCATCTTTATCACCTTGGCTTTTTCGAATTTGACTTTAGGACCAAAGCTTACCTCCTATCCCCTAAACAGCCTTGTTCCGACTCCGACATCAAGCGCAGCGCTCTCGCTTGCGTCGTTATCGCTCTCGACCTCACCTCCTTCTGGCCACTCATATTCACAATCCGTATCGCAATCCTTGGGACAGGCAGGAGGACACATTGCTTCACATTCGTATTCCCAGTCATACTCTGGTGGCGGCGGTATACCCGTGTTGGCGCCTTCGTCGGTGCCCAACAGCGGCGCGGTGCCGATACCAATCGTGAAATCAGGATCATCCAATGAAGATCGAGATGGAGGATCGTTGGTGGAAGGCACCGAGACCGGCTCGACGCCGATAACGATTTCGACCAGCGCTAATGGAAAGCCGAAGAAGAGGGGTGTAGACTATAAGTGTGAGAGCTGTGCGAAGGTGGGTTATGCAACATTTATATCTTGTTTTGCTTTCTTCTTCTCGACTCTGGTGCATGAGTCGCCTGTCCTTGGGTGGATATATGCGTCTTGGGCCCCCGGGTTGGCTGTTCCAGCGCGCGTCATTGCTGTGGCCAGAAAAATGCCCTGCAGAGCTCCATGTGATGTCGGTGACCCTTGCCTGAGCGTAGGGGTCATTTTCCATCCGCATATACGCACTCTTCCTTCTTTCCTTCTCATTCCACCTCAAAGATGGCTTGTTCGCCGTTTCATGCCTACGTCTTTGTGTCTTCGTCTGTTATTCTTTTTGCATTGCGATTATCGGAGAGCATGGATCCGGGTTGAATTTAGTTTGGCTGTTCCGAGATAGTGTTTGTGTTGATGTGGGGAAAAGAAAGTGGTAATGTGATGTGATCATGATCGTGCCCGATTGCGCTTCCAGATAGCGACTGCTCCACTTTTCCTTTATACTCTCATCATAGCCTGCCGAATATATGCGCTAACATATCCCGCTCCAGGTCTACCGCCATCCCAACTGTCTTAACAAGCACCGCTGGGAACATACCCGCCAATGGCGCGAAGCATCGAAATTCGTGCTGAGCAAACACCAGCAGGTCCAGTTGCTCGAGGTGCGTCGGTGAATCTGATCCTTCAGTTGATCAGGTTTGACGCCGAGACTGCTTACAGGCTGCAACCATTCTCTCGTATATGGGTACCTCTTCCACGTCCCTTCCAGATGACCGCTCTGAGTGGCCGTCATTCTTGTCTGGAGGATCGCTGCCCAAAGCGGATAGTGTCGCGCCAAATGCCAACTCGAACTCGAACTCGAACTCCGCTGCGACTGTTGCCCCTGGAAATGGCCAGGCTCAATATGGGGCACAAAGGACGATGACATACCCTTTGCAGCCCCACCTTGTCTCTAGCTCTGTGCCGAATGCGTCATCTGGCCCTCGGATGCATGATTATTCATTGCCGTCCGCCGGAATTCCAGTCAGGGTGACGCAAGTACGCCCAGGTCTATTGGGTGTGCCTACCGTTTCTGCCACGGATACGAACGCAAGCACTATCAGCCGCGGGAATACGTCCATTGTTGTCGGTGAAGGCGGTTGGTCTTTGCCCAACTCGGCCATGCGATCTAGCTCTTACGCTGGATCGGTTATGTCTTCAAGGAGCCGCTCGGCCAGTCGCTCTCGCTCCAGGAGCGGAAGTGGTAGCAGGAGCGAAGAGAGCTTGGATATTGACGTTGATGTGGAAGGGATGGACGACGACATCGAAGTTCGCGTGGCCTCTGAGAGCGGCTCTATCAAATCCTCATACACCGCGTATCCAGGATATGTGATGGCGTCGACTACCCAAGGCTTGAGCCAGAGTCCTGGATACGGGTATATTGGATACGGCCATTCCGCGGGATATGGATATGGCCATCATGCTGGCAGACGCAGTATGGGCATGAAGAGAGAAGAAGACGAAATGAGCGTCGGATTCAGCGTCAGGGAAGAGGACGAGGACGAAGGTGATGATGAAGGCCACACTATGACAGTCAATGGTGGGCAGGACAGGAAATGGGATGGGATGGAGATGGAGGTTGATATGGACATGGATTGAACCCTATCGGGTTCGTGGACCTCGGTCGCTTAATTGTCGACCGAACGGAGAAGACGACGACGACGACTTGGATGTACTACCGACTATTAACGTTCTGGAGGGCTGGAGCCCTGGGCAAGAAGATAAACGACAAAGCCAACCATACCTGACAGGAGAAGCTGTCTGTACATACCTTCGAAGGACTTATTCACTTTGACGGGCGGCGCGAGGCGATAGGAAGCTTTTTACCCATCGTCTCGTGTATACGAAGATATCATTCTGGGACATTTGGTTTGCAATCTCTTTTTTCTTTCTCTTTTTTGTGTTATGTGTAGGATAGGAGTCGGAAGTGTTCTGATTCGATATTTTTCCTTTTTTCTTTCTTGGTTTATTCATTTGTTCTTCCCTCATAACCAATTTTTTCCTCCCTAGTCTCAGACCTTATGCCCTCCTTGTATCCTACCGACAACCATCTCGCTCTCCCGCTATCCACAAGCATCACCACCTGCATCATCGGCATATTTATCACCTCATATCAAACCCGACGTTCGTCAAGTCATCTCTTAACTCATACATCCCGCACTTCTTGTGGTTTTATTTCCTTTTTCTTTTCTGTATCTTTTGCTGGTGGTTGCGTTACGCTTCCTCACTCGTACCAAATATCCGTCATATCCATGTCATTCACGACCTAGCACATGCATTCATGCATATACGATTTTGTTCTTTTTATTTCCATTTTATCCTATTTTTTCTTTCTTTCCTGTGTCCATGTAACTATCTCAAATGTACAATATAACTTTACCACCATCTTCGTATTCTTTATTGGACCTCTCTCGGACGTTGCGCTTCGTGAATAGCTTAATCTTCAGTCGTCAGCCACTTAATAAGGTAGGTGACATCGATATTCGTCGAGGTCACGTGTAGCCAGTGTGACAGCGCCCGAAAAGGAAGGAACGCGCTAATTAAAGCCGCAAACGCGTCAAAGGCGTGTTCAAACGTCGTATTACGGGAATTTTCTTTA
>MU155302.1:0-72518 GCA_015484465.1 Pholiota conissans
TGCGATCGTCCGAGCAGAGAGTTCAGCCGCCGGAATGGAGCGTCGCGAGTAGGGTTGCAGTGGACATGGCGGGTGGCAGCGTGGTTTCGTGTGGGTAAAATGGCAGTGGTTCGAATCGGGGGAGGATTCTGTGAGCAGGAGCGGCGGCGTTTGAGCTTTTGTGGGGAAACAGGGGGGAAACGGTGGGCGTCAATCAGGTCGAGGGAATAAGCGAGCGCCCAAGGGCTTGCGTCATCCTGGTCTGGTCATCTCACGTGCGCGTGGGACTCGCAGCTTCGGTGTAAATCGGTGGGGTCGGTTTCGGTCGGTGCTATTCGGTGCTCTGGGCCCGGGTGGCCCGGGCCGGGACTTCCCTGGGAATGGCGAAGCTCCCGATCAGTTCATTTCCATACCTGCACGTGCATTATGAATTGATCCGGAAAAAAGGCGTACTGTAACTTATCATAGTACACAAGAAATTGGGAAAAGTAGATAGTCGATAAACAAGATGCGAGGTTTTATATAGGAAAGAAATCTCAGCTTTACGTGCTCATTAAATTTTTAGAAAGTTCAGTCATTACGGCCCAGCTGAAGATTTATCGCCATAAAAGGCACTCGTGATCTTAAAATAACTTTCCTCTGGCGTCCCAACCTCTTCCCATCCTGTCAGTTGACAGGTGGGCGCTTAAAACCGCCCCACATAATGATCGTTGAATCATTCATTGTGCAGAAACTTTTAAAGCATTCCGAATCCTCATTCTTGAACACAATTTAAAGCCTAGCACACGTGATCTACACAGTTTGCTTGTGATGTCAATCACCCCCTTCATCTCCACGAACTTCGATGGCATATGGTCTGTTTCTGTCTTCATCAGTATTTCTTGAGTGTGTAAACTAAACGTCTACACTACCCCAGACTTTACATCTCAAGTCGCGGCCCTCATGGTCGATTACTTAGATGAACACGAATGCTGACGGGTAAGACCCGACTCGGAGTCCGCCGCCTACCATTTGTACCCCAAATTTCCACAGATAACATAACTCTCTCCATGAGGTCTCTTCTGTCATCAACCGAAACTACTTCTTCATACAAAGAGACTCAATTGGTACTCCCCAAGGTTTGATCCCCACAGCAGACAAACCGTCCGACGCCCTCTCATTATGTCCACCCCGTTGCAACACCTCAAATCTTCTGCGCAGACCTCTCAAGTTTTCGATGTCGACCCTCATTCTGGGTTCATGGCGCCCGAACCCCCAATATCGCGCTTACCAGAGAAATGGGAAGCATGGGAAATCGTCCTAGACAACGCCAGGGCAGCGAAACTTCAACTGGGGGATAAAGTTGGATTGGCCACATCAGAGGCCTCTATTTCGGCGAGTTGGCGTAAAGAAGTGCGCAAGGTGCGTCGTTGTACGTTCTAGCATTAAGGGGATCATTTTCTCACAACGATAGCGTGAATCATGTAGATGCCTGAGCTCTCTATCGTGGGTCTCGAAGAGTCAGTCATCCTCCTTAGACGCGCACATCTCGTCCTTGCATATATACTACACTTCTACGTGCAGAGCTTGCCTCCTTCTGAAGCAGTGTCTATACCGCCTTCAATTTCCATCCCCATACTTCGACTGTCAGCCAAGCTCGACCTGCCTCCCGTTTTGACGTTCTCCGACACCGTGCTCTATAACTGGAACTACAAATTTGGTCCACAAAATAACGACCAGACTCCGGATATTAACAACATACGCATCCAGACTACGTTCACTGGTCTCGTTGATGAGGAAGAGTTTTATCTCTGCTCTGCGCGAATCGAGCTGCGTGGCGTCGAGATTCTCGAGCTCATGCGGATGACCATGGACGAGACATTCGTCGGCGACGCCATCGCGGTCCGTAGAATCTCGGGATACCTACACACAATCTCCTCCACAATCGACGAGCTCAAGAAATTGCTGCTCGACGTCAAAACAAAGTGCAATCCTGACGTGTATTACAACCAGGTCCGCCCGTGGTTCAGAGGCGAAGACTCAGATGAAAACAAACGCTCATGGGTCTTCGAAGGAGTCGGACCTGGAGGCGACCCTGAACTACACGTACCGAAGGAACTATCCGGCCCTAGCGCAGGGCAGAGCTCCATGATTCACATCCTCGACATCTTTTTCGGCGTGGACCACCAGGCGTCGTCCCCCGGCAAACCGCCGTTCATGGTGCGCATGCAGTCATACATGCCGCGTAACCATAGGCTATTCCTCGACCACCTCAAGGCTAACCCGCGGCCATTACGCGTATTCGTTGCCGACGCCAAGGATGCGGACCTGCTGGCGGCGTATAATGTTGCGGTTTTGGCACTGAAGACGTTCCGGGACGCGCATATGATCATTGCTGCGCTTTATATTCTGGGCCCTGCTAGAAGGGCAAAAGCCTTTGGGGTTACGTCTGACGGTGCTGTGGAAGGCGTGGATGCAACGAAGGTGCCACTAAAAGGAACGGGAGGAACGGATTTAGTCAAGTTCCTCAAGGACACTCGAACGAGAACAACAGAAACGATTATACCAGGCTTGGGTTTATAGATAGATGTATATTCTTATTCAGTACATATTCTACTCGAATACTGATCATTTATTACATCTTTTGGTTTTAAAGTTATATTCTACGCATGCCGGTCGGAGGTAAGGTAAATCTGCAATTGGAGCCTGTGCTGTACGTAATCAGGAACACGACCACCTAAGGCCTTTTTGGATATAACTCTTCGAGTTTTCCACTTTGCGCCACAAAGAAAGCATCCACAGGTAGAATAACATCTGAAAAATGAATATCTGCATGTGCAATGTCTTGAATATTAGACTGACTATGTCCAAAATGCGAAGTTTTCCGGAGTGTCTGATTTTTGAAATTATCAAGAACTCGGTCGCTGCGCAATTTCCTCGAAGCACAGTATGATATAACACCCATGGCACTTGTCATGTATTAAGCCTGCTATTTTATTTAGACAACACATTAATTGAGGGGAAAATACCTTCTTGTCGCTGAGATATCATAGTCGAGATTTCAAGGGTTCTAAAAATAAGGTTTTTAGGTGTTTTTTTCAGTCAAGCGGCCACAGCGAATAAAATATATGGATAACTAGGACAAAAAGTATGCTGTAGCATGGAGGTAGATTATAGATTTATAATGAGCCTAAAATCTTTTCAATATGCGGTGCTCTTGTTGAGCAATTGCGTACTGACCCAGGCGGCAGTGTGATCTATTCAGAGTACTTACCTGAATACGTGCAATATAGGTGCTATTAATGCACATATGGGCGCTTAAAATTATGGCAAGATGGCCGAGCGGTTAAGGCGTGTGACTCAAGCGTAAGCTTCCTGCTTCCAGTAGGTTTCTCATCACAGTAATGTGGCAGGGGTTCGAGTCCCCTTCTTGTCATCATTTTTACTCCGAATATCAGCTGTCGATAGTCGGGGATGCGAAGTTCGAACAGCCACCAGGGTCCGGCGTAGTTTACTACTAGTAGAAACCACATATATGATCACCTCATGGACCATGATGGGAAGAACACTTGAAATATTTTGAAGTTTACCCTAATCTATGCAGTACTTTTTGCGCTCTCCTTGATCGATTGCCAGGAAGGACGTGAGCTAATATATTATCATTCCACCACCTAGCAATTTTTTAATCTGAGAAAAACGCAATCAGAACACTTGAGGCTTACCTGGAGACGTGAGGCCTCTTCGAGAATACATCGCAAGTAATTGTGATAAGCATGGAGCCGATGGGGAGGTGGAAAAGGTCAGCGAGAGTGATTTCCTGTATAGATTATTTCGTTAACGCTCCGGGTAAATATCGAGTAGAACCGTAAGAAAACGCACATCGCCAGCAAGATACTTTTGTTTTGATAGGATTGCCCAGATTGTCCCATTTACTGGGAATCTCGATGGCGGAATCTCCGCCGGACTCTCCGCCGGACTCTCCGCCGGACTCTCAGCCAATACCCTCAACCTGTGACCACTACGTGACGTCCTGACGCACGGCACCTCGGCATGACTCTCCTTGCCCGCCTTGCCATCACCTTGCACAGCGAGCTCACTGAGAAGCTCCCTTCAACACAGATACTAGAGTGGAGAGTTGAGCAGTGGGTATAAGTGAATGGAAAAATGGATACTATGTGCCTGTTTTTTTTCTGCTCTTTATATGCTTTGAATGTATTGTACTTTACTTATAAACTAGCCAACATGAAGATAACAATAATTGCGTACTCGACAACGAAGGATGAGTGGGGTTGATTGCATGCGGTTTGATGTTAAAATGGGTAGCTCAGGAAGTTTTTTATTTTAAAATACAAATGTGCTACAAGGGCTTGATCAGGGGACAGTGCACTCCTGTTACCTTTATTATTTTGGAGGAGTGGCAATGATGCGCCCTCGCATACGCACCCAAGCACACAGTGTGCAGCGCTGAGGCAGGAGCGTTACATGGGCAAACGTCACCCTTGGTGCTTCAGAGCCCGTGCGTGTGTCCGCCGGACTCTCCGACGGTGAGTCCGTGGTGCTTATTCCCAGCAGATGATACGTCCTCGGATTGCCTCGTACGCATCCAATTTCGCGGAAAGGTCAGCGTAAATGGCGTTATATCGGTCCTGATCAGGAGCGAGTCCCTGGCGTCTGTGATTGCGATGAACGATCATGTTATATTTTGGGGATATGAATGGACATACTTCTTTCCAATGACCTCCTTCACAGCCCGAGAGGCAAGGTTATCGAAATTGGCCACTTCGACGGAGGCGGCTTGCTCGAAAAGTGCCTTCGCTTTGAGGTTGGTGGGGATCAGCGCAGGTCCATGGTTGGCGTATTTTTCGGCGATGTAACGTCCAATGGCACGGCTCTCGTAGAGGAGGAAGCCATCATCATCCTGTTGCGTAAGATTACTTTTATTCGTTATATGATATAGCCTCCGAGACTTTGTAGCACGACACGTACTAAGACAGGGATTTGTCCGAAAGGCTGTTTAGTCAAAAATTCAAGGGACTTGTGCTCTGCAGCAGCCGTGTTTAAGTCGACGAGCTCGAAAGGGACACCCTTTTCGACGAGAATAAGGGCTGCGCGGCGAGTACAGCTGGAAGGACCACGACCGTAGAGTGTGATGGCCATTGAAAATGAAATGAAAGAGACTGTGGATCGAAGGTTGCAAGAAAGAGTCGAAAGCGATGAAGTGGAGAGTCATGACAGACATTACGACGTAAATTATATGGTCTGTGAGTGGTTCGCAATACTGACGTATCAGCGAAAGAAAACACGCAATAGCCTGGTCGATGCACTATTGGCTGAGCGCTCTGGTTGATTGCTAATAAAATACGAGATATCAGAGTGTCTTCCAAATCCTTGCGCAGTGCGACGGTTCCATCAGCGATGAGGACACCTGAGCGCTTGGCGACGGCTAAGCTTCCGGCTATCGGAAATTAGCCGTCTGCGGGTCCGAATTCCCTATCAGTGTTTAGCGCACAACGGTGGCACATAATGTCAAGGGCAACCGCCACAAAGCGAACGGTGGCAAAGCCATAAAAGGCTATACAGCCTTCTGAAAGACGATAGATATAGATTTATTACAGGGTATTATAATAATATTCATTTCGAACTATGTCCGAAGAAAGGAAAGTTAAAGGAGAATAAATGAGTGGACGATCTTAAGAATAGTTGATCTGGTTTTATACTGTAATGAACGAAGTACCCAAGCCCAAAAGAGACAAGAATAAAGTAGAACGGAATGAATGTTATAACTTACAAACAAGGGGCAACTTTACAACAAATTGAACTTGCGCCGAAATGTACAGAAAAGAACGAAACAAGGATATATGCGAGCAGCCATTCACCTCAGCCAAACGTACAAGCTGTGACAATTACTGTTGTTTGACTGCATTGTGCGGATTGTTATGACTGGGCTCAACACCCGCAGACGACAGCTTGCGTTCCCTGAGACCAAAATTAGTCCTGCATAGCGTCGAAAAACAGAACGAGCGTACCCGTTAGCATTGCCTAACAGGCTCTCAAACCTGTTTCGAAGCTCTTCGATTCTCTTGTCGTGGTCACGCCCCATGTGCTCTCCATGGTCGGTTTGGAAGTTCTTGCACTCTCTGATGAACTGTTCAAGGTCTTTGACGCGCGTGATCGACAATTCCGGCTCGTTTGATCCTCTCGCGCGAGCAAGATATGAAGCCACGACTGTAGATAGGGCACCTTGAAGCTCTATATTAGAGGAGCGGTCTATAGAATGCCGATCGTCAACTTACCCAAAATTGTAGTTGATACGGCCGCCTAAAATTCAATAAACGTTAGCATCGACCTGCATACATGGTCTCTCAAAGATACTCACGGATTTCCCAGCGCCCTGTGTGGCTACAGCAGATAGACCAGTGGTGAGGGAGCCTAGAAGCACTTGAAGTCCAATGGCTACATTAAGCGCTAAACCTGTCAACTTCGCCTTGGTTGCATATTTATCCCTCTCCTCTTCGGCCTGCTTAACGGTGGAGTGCAGTCGAGCGTTGACACTTCCTGGCATATACTACGACCTAATCAGCACATTTTCACAAAGGTGGAAATAAAATATACCTTCTCATCGGATTCCGAGATGTGTTGCACCGGAACGATATGGTCAATGACAGAATGCGTCCTTGAGAGGTGCGGATCGATCCTGCTTCGTCTGTCGTCCCCTGCGTGGAAAGTACGGCCGGGGAGCGATGGTAGGTGATAATTTGGAAATGTGTCGTGCATGTAACCTTCGGCGGCGTGACGGAGTCGGGAGCCAAAACCTTCGTTCGCATGGGCGGGGTCGTGCTGATAGGCGCCCGGAATGCGATCCACGAGTTCATCGCGATCCTCTTCCAAAGCGTGACGAAGGCGACCGCCGATACCCTCGTTGGGATTAGTGGATATGGGTTGATTTCCTTGTAGATGCCCGACCAAGCGATTGCGCTCATCCTCCAGAGCGTGACGAAGGTGTCCACCGATAGGCGCGCTGCTTGGACCCTCTTCCCTAGGAAGCCCGGATGCACCGGTTGGTTGGTCCAGCGCTTCATTTCTGCCCTGTCTACCAGGCGATCCGTTCTGACTGTGCGAATGAGGCAAATTTGGGTTCGATTGTTGACTCCCATTAGGACTGCCCCTGGGAGAAAATGGATCGTTTCTCTGGCTTCGAGGGGAATGACCGCTCTGTGGGCGAAGTTCGTAGTCGTCTGTCTGTCGCCTCAGTATTGGAGGGGGACTAGGAAAAGGCTGACCGGACGAGGGCCCTTGACCTCGCGTGTTGAGCGGATTTAACTCTGGCCGAGGGCTTGAATATCCCCCCACGCCGCGCTCTAAATCTGAAGGCGAAGGAGCGGGTGGCGCTTGCATCGTAGATTGAATTGGAGGATTTCGAGCAGACACTGGAGATCCACCGCGGAGAATACTTCCCTCCCTGGAAGAAAATGGGTCTCTTGTTTCCTGACCTGGAGTGAGCGAGGTAGGCTGAACGATGGTACTCCTGGGGACTCCTTCATTAGCATTTGCGCCTGGCTCACCTGTCCCAATGTGAATCGCTGGGACGTTGTGTTCGGAAGCCATTACGAATGCCTGATGAATACGGTGGGAGGGGAGAAAACAAGAACGCCAAAGCTAAAGGACGCTGAAGGTTATATTTTAATTATCGTCCACGGCTGGCATGTTGTTTATTTCCGGAGGAAACGCAGTGTGATAGAAGATGCCGACATAGGAACATGATCTGGGCAAATCTGTCAATACCATCGTGATACTTACATTGAACGTGTGGAAAGACTGCAAGGAAACAGCGCAATCCAGCGGCTATTTTTGACTCTCGGGGTGCTGTCTCCGTCTGTAGTCGCTGAATAAGGAGAAATACGGTGATACAGCGGGGAAAGTATAAATGTCGAGCAACAAAAACATATGTACATTTCATTTCGACCCTGTAGAATGGGCATGTTCTCACCGATAAACTGGTGAGCGCTAATTGCAATTTCGTGGAGCCGATACCAAGTGACTTAACAAATTCAATGTTTACCCATTGATAGATGTTCGATTATATCCTTGCATTTCGATAGTGTTTGTTAACCTCACGAAAAAGTGGAGAGATCTATCGGCGAGATAGTGTAACTGTAGCACCGGCAGAAGTATATAGGACTTTTGCCCCTCAGCTTTGGGAAAAGGTGCCGTATCTTCACATCTTCCATCTGATCAGACGAAGGGCTAGGCTCCGATCCCAAACCTCCGAGCTACGATGTTGTGACGTTCTTGTTCAACTCAATAGGTCGGTGACATGCAGCTGACTTGGCCGCGTTTCCGTTTCACTTGTGTGGATGTCGAAGACATAACTCAAATTGAAGGATTTTTGATGGAATGAAGAGGGTGATGGCAATGTTCAAGCGTTTGAGAGCTGGACAAGTACTGACCGTGCGCGCTGATCGATGACCATTTAGCGCCCAAGCGCCCAAGCGTTGATTGGTCCTGACTATTGGATACCTCGTTCCCTGGTATGTTCCTATGAGTTTTGAAAATCGAATAAGCGATCCGAAGTAGATAAATTAATTAAATAAGTACTCCAACATCGACGAAAGCCTCAAGCTCCAGGTGGTGATAGTTTGCGTTCCCTGTAGATAACGTTTAAGTGTGTTGATTAATGCCTGAGTAAGGATACAAATGTATTTACCCGTTTGCATTACCCAAAAGCTCTTCGAACCTTTGGCGGAAACCCTCCAGCTGTTCATCGAAGTCATGTCCAACATAATCTCCATGGTCGTCGCTAAAATTATTGCAATCGCGAAGAAAATGTTCCAGGTCTTTTACCCGTGTTATGGATAGCTCAGGCTCGTTGGAGCCTCTGGCGCGCGCAAGATAAGACGCAACCAGGGTAGCCAAAGCACCTGTAATGCGTCTGTCAATGTTTTATAAATTAAGAAAAAATCAACGCCAAATTACCCAGAATTGTCGTTGCTACGGCGGCCTATAAGGATGTGATGAGATGTTATTCTCTTTGTTGATTCCAAAAAAAATCTGATGGACGGCGTACATTTTTCCCTTGCGTAGCCACTGCCGACAGACCTGTGGTTAACGAACCAAGCAAAACTTGCAAACCAATAGCAACATTAAGCGCCAGTCCCGTATATCGCGCTCGTGAAGCATATTTGTCGCGTTCGCTTGTGGCAGATTCAATCGTTTTGCTGAGCCGACTTCTTATGGATCCTGCCACGACACCAGCTTTATCGTCAAAAAATGTCTGCAAGCTTCCATGAACACTGTCCAACCAAAAATATATAACAGGAACTCACATCGGGTCTTTCGTTCAGAGCCTGTCTCGAATTTAGCTGACTCGGCCGGGCTGATTGAGGTGGGCCAGACACGCGTGGGTCGATTGATATCGTTCTTTGTCTTCTAGGCGTGTATCCGTTGTCGGTAAGGCGAACTCCACCAGGTAAAGGAGGAAGAGGTTGATCGACCAAGTCGCTCCTCCTATACGGCTCACTCAAACGGTTCTGAGCCAAAGTGTCCTGCCTCCACAAACTCTCCGCCTCTCCATTCCTGTGCAAGTTCGTTGGCGACAGCGGATAATACGTCTGGGGTGGTTGCGTTATGTTCGCAGCGCTGGACTCTTGAGGTTGATTCGGCTGGGGCTCTTGACTGTCAGAGTTCGTCCGGAACGGATCGCCCTCCTGGGTCAATGGCCGAGAGTTGGCGGCCTGATCGCTAGGGGTCCCCTCGTGTATACTCGCTGGCTGATTGTCCTGGCGACTCGATGGTGTGGCGTGTTCGGTAGACATTTTCGACTACACTTTTGGGAGCTAGCAGGAGAAGGGGCACAGCTTCAACCAGAGGTGTCAATAGGAGAGGAAACGAAGAGGAAATCCTAAAAGCGAATGGAACGCTAGAAGATGATCTGTCAACGGGTTAGATACTCAGGTTGTCCATATTTACGGAATTGAAGATCAAATGCACAAAGGAGCTGCCTTGCGTATCAATGGCTTCGCCTTCGCGATCTTGACATATGCCCCAGTTGGATTTATCACGGCGAAAGACAGGCAAACAGCGAGGCTGTGAGAATTTCTTCGACCACTTAAACATCTAGTTTGGGAGAAATGTATCTATAGGCTATAGAGTGTGAGATTTGTTTTAATTGAATGAGGAAGCGATCACATAATTACTTTCTTAGAGGACCGCGATTGTCATAAAACCGGAATCTATATTAGGCGTCTGCCTATGGAAAAAGATATATCTTGGACAGGGAAGCCTAGAAGGACACATTTTCAAAAACGGCCCACGATATCTAGCCAGTTAGCCTGATTAGTCGCCAAGGACAGCGCTGCTGCAATGCTGCTGCAACCATGTCGAGTCCTTACGGTTGTCGCGTGTCCACCCCTTGCGGAAGGGTTCATCTCTTCCAGCCGTTGTTAATCCGAAATAGCAAATCATGAATTTCAACAATGTGTACGAACGTCGGGTTCTACGCTCTAGATATGCATCAGTACTCAGGGATACTATACGAACCATACCGCGCATCGTCCTACCCCATAGCCGATGACTTTTCAATTTAGGATACGCAACCCTATAGACCTTCAGATCGGGATCCTGGATAGAGTAAATCATGAAGGCAAGGGAGCAGCAGGGAATGATCCCCTAGCCCGTCCTCTGAAACCACCCCTTACGGGAGGACCTCCTCGACCACGATCACCGTTAGGTTGGAAACCCCCACGACCGCGGAATCCTGGGACGAAACCACCCCGCCCACCACCACGCGGGAATCCTCGACCTGGAGCTGGAGGGACATAAGCACCATTTTGCTGTGTGGACGGCCCCGATTGGACGGCAGCGACAGGAGGGTTGTTTGGCTGAGGACTTTGCACATGTTGCGGTGGTCCTCCACGCCCATTTACGTATCCACGACCAACTCCCCTATTTGGGTTAGTCATGATATGGACGTGCGCCGGTTGACTGGAAATAAATTGGCATTCGTTCATGTGGAGAGAAATGGAAACAAAGAGCTCACTTCGTTTGTGGTGCCGGTCGGAATCCGGCTGCAGGCGCTTGACCTGCTACAGGCTGGATGGCCGGGTGTGGTCCAAACCGAGGCTTGAATGGCACCTCATTGCGTACAGGTGGTGGTGCTTTGGGGTTTGTCGAAGTCACAAATTGAGGATTACTCAGATTTAGACAGGTATTGAATTCTACAGTGGAGCCTCGATATTGAGAGCAGCTGTTATTCGGTTGGTCAAAACAAGAGAAGATATCTTTTAATAGAAAGACTCTTACCGATCTCCCAGCGTTACTCCCGACATAAATGGAACGTCCCACACCACATCCATAGACTTTGCATTCAGACCAATGACAACTCCCTTGACAGACAGAGGAACACCTCCCGAATCTTGAACCATGGTCACTCGGTCACCAAGTGTGAAGTGCTGATTCTGCAGGCGATAGACGGCATGAGCGGGTTTCAGGACAGCTTGGCGAGGAATGCCTTTGACGATGGCTTTCTTAATCTGGGCTGGAGACTTGTTCTTGGTAAATTCATCAGCGAGGGATTCGATCTCCGCGACAGTTTCCTAAAAAAAGGCGAAATTAAGAGTGCTCAACTGAGTGATAAAATTTTACATACCTTCGTCAGCTGGTCGCAAAACAGGGAAACAGGTTCAAAGTCACGAACTCCCTTCGTTTTAAGCCAATTTTTTATCTCTCTAACCTTCGCATCAGGATCGGGACCTGGGAACACCTCTGACGCTTTTGCCATAGCTAAGAGCCGATTAGAAGCATGTTTACTGCGGCACCGTAAGATGACCTACCATCACCACTCTTATCAAGGATACGGAATACCTCTGGGAATTTCGTCTAGACAAGAACATATTAGCTTAGATGTCGTCAATTAAACAACTAGTAATATACTCACTTTGTATTCCTTGATGAGATCGACAGCCTTCTGGCTGTAATCCCAATTACGACCTTCCTTTCGAGAATAGTCAATAACTTTGAGAGCCTTCGCCTCAAACTTGAGGCTGAGACCAAGGTTGTTCTTGACGCCGTCCGATGTAATCACCATGAAGCTCGAAGTTATCTTTCCCAATGCGCGACCGGTGATTCCAGCTTGATCCGCAGCTTTGAAAGATGGGTAATAGTAACTCGATTTGCGACTCTCGACGATTGCTTTGAATTTGTCGTTCTCTGCTTTCTCAGAAGGGAAGAACTGGACGGTGTGTCAAGGGTCTGCCCAAGGATCAGAATGAGAGACACATACAGCAAGAATGACTGATAGGGTCGACTCAGTCGTTGACGAGACTTGCGCAGCGACACCATAAGCATGTTCTCCAAGGAAGAATATCTTGCTTCCATCAGGAAACTCTTCAGCAAGAGGAGGCGCCTCTCGCTCGAGATACCGAGGGTCTTCCGATATTACGGTGGTAAGACACATCTGCACGGCTTGTTCAGTCTCCTTTTCGGGGCCTTCATAGTCCTTGACGAAAGCACCAGTTTCTAATCGCTTCAAGCCTACAGTACACACATGAAGGTTAACATTTTGAAAGAAGAAAGTTAGAACATACCTTTCAGAGGACGAATATGCAGCAAGAGTTCAATGTTACCCGGAATTACACCACACCGCTTGGAATAGAAATGCTCGATTCGGTCTGCCTTCATCTTCCAATGACCTAGTCCCTGCGGCGCATGAGGAGTCGACACCACCTTCGCTGGCGCATTCGGCGTTACCGTCAGCTTCTCATATTTGAACAACGAATCCGATACGGCGACAACCAAGCCTTCCTGGAGGAACGGCCAGTTCATGAAAATACGCTCGCCAATCATCTGCTTCGCGATTTCTTCCGACTTCTTATCTTCGTAAGGGTTAGAGATGTGTACAATCATGGACTTGTTCCGGCTCTCCTGGCCGTGTACGTTGACTCCATGATAGCCAAGCATGGCTGTATATGGGAGGGTCTTAAGCGAAGGGAAGCCAGCTAGGGCAGAGGCGCCGAGGGCCACTCCGTCGCAGAGTCCTGGGATAAGGTGGAGGCCGTCCAGCGTTGGAAGATCGAAAGGTTCCATTACACATGTGCAGCGATAAAGTGGAGGGAAGAACCCAGGAAGCGATGACGGATAGACTGTAGGTTCGCCGGTACTGTACTTGAATTTGGTACTTGTTCCAGTCGAATTGCGTTGTTTTTCTTCAGGTGTTAATCGGTGCTCGCGAGCTAGAAAGAAGATCTGAGCTCAATATGAACATGACGTTGTAGCGAGGACTCACAGGCCATAGCTCCTAACAGCCTCTTCTCGTCGATAAATGGAATCTTCACAATCGCTTCCCAATCCTGCTTCTTCCCGTTCAAGTCTTGTTCGAATTGCAATGGATAGAAATCCAAAATCGGTGAGTTGGGATCATACATCAAGTCCTATCCAAGAATATAAATTTTCAAATGTGATAAAGAGATGATAAATCCAAACAAACCCGATAAGCTAAGGGTACGTGTTCCATACTCGCTGCAGGCAGCACACCCATAAGTTGTTCGTACGGCCTAAATGGCTTTCCGAGTTCGAAATGAAAGGTCATCTTATCGATGCCTTTCAAATCTGGAGAAAGATTTGTTAATCATACCAGTCGAAACCGATGCTTGAACGTACCAGAAATACGAGGAGCATAATGATAGTTGTAAAACCATCCCCATGATGCCACCCCGCTGTAATAGTAGTGCATGACCCACTGCAGGCCTTCCACATATCTGTAGATCAAATCGCCCATCGCCTTCGAGTCGTCGTAGGAAAATTCGAATTTTCCCTTTCCGTTGCAAGATAACCGTTACTATAGTCCAAAAAATAGCGGATGAGAATAACACACCTGATAGTACCCTCTCTTCCACTCATCCATCTTCTCCTTCACCGATCTCTGGTACCGCTCATCAAACGTGCCCTGTTCATCCAGATCCTCCACGGGCGCCTTCTCATACTTCTTCAACACTCGATCCACCGCCGCCTTGCTCTCTGCATCCTCTTCCGAATCTTCATCTTCCCACTCGTCGCTGTTCCCGTTCGCCTGGTCTCCGTCTTCTACGACTTCCTCCGGCTCCGGCTTCCCTTCATCCACTGCGCGTGGGAAGCGCCATGTCACTATATTCACATCTTCGTCGTATTCATCCCACTGCACACTGAGGTGCAGGTCTGTTGATAGTGCGTTTATGAACTGCCTGTCGCGGGCAGGGAAATCGTTGGGCATCGCCAGACGCGCGGCCTTATAATGCGATGGGGAAGGCGCGTTCCGATTCTCGAGCACGAAGGCTTTGACTTTGTCGAAGATTGAGCGCTGCGCCTTCGTCAAGACTGGAAAAGAGGAGGTGATGAGAAACTAGAAAATGGACTGAAGAGGAGATTGACGCACCAAAAGATGCTTTTTTCTTCCCATTTTCGAGCTGCTTGATGTGTTTGCTCTGCTTTCCCTTGTACCAATTGATATCTGCGTACTCCTTCTCGAATATCTCCTGCTCCCAGAGTGCCATCTCATCGAGCACCGATTGGAGATGCTTTGTGTTAATTACACCATTCTCATTCATGTAGCCGTCTACATATGACCGATTGGGGATTAGGGCCTCGTCCTCTTGCATGACTGACCGAGATGAAACTCACCCATCCCAGGCAACACCTTTTTGTACACCTCAAACAATTTCTCCAATCCGTTCTCATGGATATGGAGGTCAGGTAAATTCGGTAGGAAATCGTTTCCGACAAAGACAGCCAGAAGGATAAAATCGTCGATGACCCGTTCAAGACTGTACTCGAAAGGGAGCATAGGCTCGATTTCCTTGAATTCCAGATCCAGATATTCTCGCATCAACGAAAGATGCAAGAGGTAAAAATTAATCGCCTCTAGGCTGCTCGAAAATTGATCAGTACGCCATTGAAACGACCATAGAGCCGAGAACGAACCTTTGACTGCCTTTCTTCCTCGACGGCGGCCCAAACTTCACTTCTTCGCGCAACAAACAGAAATGTGGATCGTGACTCAACAGCCCCAACATAATCAAATCGGCATCCAGCCCATAAAGACAGTGTCTGATGTTCGGGTTGTAGTCGGGTTGTGCCCGCGATAAACGAATGTATTCCATAATCTTGTGCTCGCCTTCTCCAGGAACTTCGTGCCCAGATAGCACTACCTCGATGTCGCGCCAGTTCGAGTCTTCCGTAATCTTCTTATTGATAAAATATCGCAGTTGGGCGGAAAGACGTGTCATGAAAGGCGTCCCTATGTAAACCCCTGAGAAGTGCTAAAATCGCAGAAAATGAGTGGCAAGTACCTGGTGTTATACAATTGCTGTCAAAAGCTTTCTCCTCTGGCAGCTTCTCTCCTTTCGCCTCTGCTTTCTCTCGTGTCTCTTTCGCTTCCTTCGCCGTGCGGAAACGACGACTTCTCTGCTGGTTCATCTTCGCTCGAGGCGCCACCCCATCCACTGCCATAAAGAACAACTTCTTAGGTTTTATCTTCCCGAACAAGTGGTCAACATAGGCGAAAATGGACGTAAAAATCTGCTCTTCGGAAAGGCGAAAATGGGCATCCTCGTCGTTTGGATGGGAACCTGTTGGAGAATTAGACGTTCATTTTATTAGTAGTAGATAATAGATACTCACAATTGTGAATAATTCCATTGAAGTCCAAGTACAAGTTGTCTGTTGGCACTCAGTACACCGATTCAATATGACTCAAGCATCATCTGCTAACCGAATTCAGGGATCTTATTCTCTTGAATCAACTGTGATGTCAAAGGGTAGCGTTCTCTACGAGTTCAAAGGTGAATATCTTTCACGAAAACCTGAACGATTGAACGTACGAAATGTAGCGGAAGAACTGACAGGAGCAATGTTAGCGACTGCGACCAATATGAACCAGATGTGAACGCACCTTCGGAATGCCTAAGTCAAAACAGGTCGTTTAGCATTTACACCATCTCCCCAGACATATTTACTGACCCATATCGATTAGTACAAAGGTGAGTGAGGAACGAGGCGACGAGCAGGTGGTGGTGAGTACGAAAGTTTGTATATGGAAGTTCTAGAACGCGCGAGCCAACTTTCTTCACTGCCACCACCACCACCTTTCACGACAACAAAGTAAGCCTCTTCTGGCCTCAACGTGAGATACCAAGGCAGTCTATCGTTTGAAATCATTTGTTTCCTTGAAGAGATGACTCTGAAGTCCAGGCGACCACCGTTGTAGGGTAATCCTCGACACAGACCCTTCAAAGTCAACGCTTTTCTCTCTTACACGGTTCCGAAGGGCAACGGGTAGTTGTGTGGCTGGTTGCTTTCGGTCCACGAATCACGCTCTATTTTTCATCAATGTTTTTGGTTGAGAGTAAAAGGATATTTTTTGAACAGCAACTTTCGATTGAAAGGCAAGCACATCAACCTTAATTCAATATCTCGAGTTCCTGACCCTGAAAAGGACTGTGTCCATGTCCATAATTTTGAGGTCTAGTGTGGCAGGGCTGAAGCTCTAGTTTCAATTATCACGACCGAAGGTTGTACCTGGGCCTCCGGCTTTCTACAACTGGTCTTCACTGTACATGATGTTCTTCAAGCTCTCGCTTTCCAATAGACAGCGAGCCCACTATTACTCTGCGCTAATGAATTACCAAACTCTCCGCATTTCTGGCGGGGTCTTCGACAACCCAACAGCATATCAAAATCTGGTTCCGCGACAACGGTCTTGACAGAGTCAATTTACCTGCACGTCGCTTCGACCTGGAAGGACTTCAAACTCGGACTCGACGAGAGACTATTCTCGAAGCGTTCATGTTGAAAGATCTTTGTGACATCACCGTCTTCGAGGAAATTCGATAAGGTCCGAATGGCGGGGCGAACGCATTCGTTGCTCTTCAAACCGCGTCCAAACTTATTGTCACGGTCTGAATAATCTAGATACGATAAGGAGGATGCTACTAAACCCAAGCCAATGCCTTTTGGCGATAGCATGAAATGACCTAGAAAGAACGCAACTTATGTATATATGCGCTAATCGTAGGCTGAATGAGGTAGTTATGACCTATATCCGGGACGCGATTGTGCCTGTTGCCTTGACACGACCGCCACTACAGCTCCTGCACCTGAATAACCACCTATGTGCCTAGGCCAGAGCTAATTACAACCGCGACATTTCCTGACGAGGTCTTGCAAGGTGCGGATCATGGCGTTAACCTCTCAAAGCACGTATTCACTGCCCTAATTTCTAGTCGGGATTCATCTTGAATAACGCACGGGTGTGGCTACGCCTTCAATGATCCTCCCCATTCGTATAACTTTGTAATTAATGAAACTTCAAGTGCCCAACCATCGCATTACGGATTGATACATCAAGTAAAGTTCGTAGCACATCTATTGATACTGTAGGTGTGCGCTCAACGGCAATCATGGCACAGATGTATTCATCTAGACCCAGACCGACCAAAGCCCAACACTTGGCAGAGGACGGAAATCATGGATCTACACACCAGCCGTCCAAGAACCAGTGCCACCCCCACCAGCAGACTGGATGCCCCGCATTAAGAACCCTCGCAATCAAGAAGTTGCCCACTAACAGATGAAATCATGCGTCGACTGTCGGTCGAATCCTCCTACCTTCACGTATCTTGTCTCAGCACCATCTGAGAGAGGCAATTGCTCTCAGTTCTTGCGAGGAACCATCGGCATATCCAGACAACCGCTCTTTCCCACTTCCTTCCCCAATGTCGGTCGGAGCACTACCTACGCACTGTCCCGCTCGTAACGGGCGGCGTGGCTCTCGCGCGCCACCCGCCCGGGAGCAGTGCTTGTTCGACGGATGATCCCCGTCTTCTCGTTCTCACCGAACCCTCGTTCGCCATTGCTAAGTGGAGCGCGCGCCGTACACTTCCATATTCAAAGTGGCTAGGAGCGTATGCACTTTGCCGGCGCACATCTTCCATAAAAAACTGCATACCAGTCGCGCCATGGCGTGCGGGTGTACGTTACAGCTGCGGTAGGCTACAATGTTCTCATCATCCGTGAACGCAGGAGACACCAAAAGTTGTATTAGTGCGTGAATATTCATCTCGGGAGGCGTCGACACCGAATCTCGAATGGCGGCGGCTGAGTCAAGCTGATGTACCGGTAAGATTCATATACTTCATGTATATTATGCTCCGTATCCCTTTTCGATTGTACGTTCAGGTGTCGTCGAGGAGGCAGTGCACGTGTATTCATGAATCAGACGGAGTCTAACGTCGTAACCATTTTGGAAGCAAGCGGCCAGAGATTCTTATTACTGCTAGGAGTCGGTTTCATCTCCAGCTTGGGCGCTCAATTGGAGTCAGCGTCGTCTTGGACAGTTGACAGCTACTCATCGAATATTGGACATGTTGGCATCAGGCCAGTGTCAGACGTAGACGGCTCAAACAGATGCACATGGACCTACCAACAAGTGCTTTGAGGAGTTGAAAATCATATTAGAAAACAAGTCAGTAAGGAAGAGTGCAACGGTCGGCTAATATAACACTGGTGCAATCGTTTAAATTTTTTTTTTCAAGCGCCGAGTCGAACAGAACTGTATCGTAAATGTTATAATTTTTGCCATGATGTCCTGTAGAGGTATAACTCTTTTTACAGCAAGTTGAATAGGCAGATCAACTATCACTGATCTTTTGATAGCGTGCACTTGATAGGACATACTTCATTTCAGTATCGTATAAGAATTGTACCAAAATTAAACCTACTCCTGCCTCCGATTTCCACGGTGTGTCGAGGTGAAGGGCATAGACGGCTCTACTTAGTTAGTGCGCCATATGCCACTACCTACGAACTGCCTTCTCATTTACACCATACAAACTCAGTTCAAACAGAACGCAGAACCATATTAAGTATCAACCGCTGATATTATTTTGATAATTGGCGAGCATGAGAGATCCACACGAAAGGGTGTGTATTCCACGATGATATCTCATCAGAATGGTAGCAGAAGACCAAATCGTCCAGCTGAGCTGGTCTTCCCAACGCGTGCTAACACGTAACCTTGAGCTTATTATTGCATGGAAGAGCAAATCACCCGACACGGCAGTAGACGGCGTCAAAACTCCGGATGAGAACTCGCTAAAGAGACGCCCGAGATATCGCCTTAGAATGAACAAAGCAGTTTTAGCAAAACCTTGTTTGCACCGGGCTTTCCGAGCGAAAAAAAAAGAGGAGGAGCAGGGTGGCGCAGGGTCGAGCACGTACAACAGAGACCGAAGATGATATGTAAGAAGCAGCTGATACAGAGCAGTATTACTACAACCACTCGACCGTCTGATGTAGAATGGGAGACTTCGTAAGCGTCTTATGTAGAAAAGGGGGAAAGTACTTACCGCCGGGGGTTTGGATGAGATATCATATGTAACGCGGTTAATCCCAGAAACCTCATTAGTAATGCGGGACGAAATGCGACGCAGCACTTCCGGAGGAAACGCGAACCTATTATCGGTCAACAGTAAGCCAGAATATACCACAAGAAAAAAATTGAGTGGGAAATAACATACCAATCTGCAGTCATGAAGTCCTCGGATTGGACGGCGCGCAGAGCAATGACCTAAGACACAGAGAAAAAAGGTATTAGCAAACAAGCTCGTCGAAGTTAACAACAGAAGATCGATAAAGAACGCTGAAGGCAGTGTATAGAGCAGCGCATACCTGTTCGTATGTCCTTTGATCGCCCATTACACCGACGGCCTTGACAGGCAGCAGCACGGCGAAGGCCTGCGCAATTTGGTCATATAAGCCAGCCTTTCGGATTTCCTCGATGTAGATGGAGTCCGCCAACTGCAGGATTCGGACTTGTTCACGGTTAACTGGGCCTAAGATACGGATAGCAAGACCGGGTCCGGGGAAAGGATGACGGCCCACAAGCTGAGGGGGTATAGATAGCAGACGGCCCAGCAGCCGGACCTCATCTAGTGAACTCCAATGAACCAGTTTTGGAATGCCGTAATGACGCGTTCCATACCTTTGAAAAGCTCCCTCAGGGGCTCGATGAGCTTGAGCTTCATGTCCTTCAGGAGACCACCGACATTGTGGTGCGTCTTGATTGTCGCGCTAGGACCTTTGAAGCTGATACTTTCAATAACATCTGGATAGAGCGTTCCCTGGAGGAGCCATTCGACGCGTCCTTTTGCCTCGGCTCCCTTCTTCTGCTCTTCCTCAGCAGCTTTCTCGATCTTGGCAGCCTCCTCCTCGAAAACGTTGATGAACGTGTTCCCGATGATCTTGCGTTTCTGTTCGGGGTCTTCCACACCTTCCAAGCGCTTCAAGAAAAGTTCCGAAGCATCCACAACGGTAAGATTGACTCCAAGATCCTTGTTCAACATATCGTGGACTTGCTTAGACTCATTCAGGCGTAGAACGCCGTTGTCCACCATGATTGCGTGGAACCTATGACGCGATGAGAATAAAACATAACGTAAGAGATATAAAGGATAAGGATAAGAACCTGTCGCCAATAGCCTCATGCATCAGCTTAGCGGCGACCGTACTGTCGACTCCTCCGCTCACGGCTCCGATAACGCGACCTTTAGGCCCGCAAATTTCGCGAATACGCGCGATTTCCTTTCCGATAAATTCTTCCTGTTACGGAAACTGCTTAGACAGATTAATAAGCTTGGGATAACGGATAAACACTACCATCGTCCAGTTCTGTTTGCATCCACAAATATCCAGAATGAACCGTCCGATAACAGCCTTTCCGTTGGGAGAGTGGGTAACCTCCGGATGGAATTGGATTCCGTACCATGGTTTAGAGTCATGGGACAACGCTGCAAACGGCGCAGTCCGCGTGTGCCCAATAACGTGGAAGTTCGGAGGAGGTTTTGATAATTGATCGCCATGGGACATCCAGACCTGATTTATCCTTGTCACCGACTAGCGTAGTATCGTTCGCAACAGCGACTCACTTTCATTTCGTCACCAAATCCCTTGAACAAAGTGTCCACAGCGCCATCTCCAAGCTTCGTGATGGTAATATCGGCGGATCCGTATTCTCTATGATCGCATTTGGTGACTTCGCCTCCGAGATTCCAAGCCATTTCCTTGTTTTGGATGAGAATTAACTGGCTGATAAACTAACGCATTGGAGCGCACCTGCAGCCCATAACAAATCCCAAGAATGGGTACACCCGCTTCGAAGACAGCAGGGTCAACATGGGGAGATACGTCGTCGTAAACAGAATATGGCGATCCGGATAAGATGATTCCTATTCTCCGGAGTGAGTAACGTCCAACTAGTCAGGCCAGCGCAACCGACCTTTGGGCTTGAAGTTGATGTCTTTAATCTTGGTCGTGCAGGGCATAAGTTCGGCATATACGTTATGTTCTCTGCATCTTCGGGTAATCAAATGGCTGTACTGAGGCGCATTATCAGCCGATTTTGTCAGAAATAAGAGCGAAAGATTGTAATGCACTTGCGAGCCAAAGTCTAGGATAAGAACGGTATCGAATTGATCGTGAATTTCCGCCATTTTATGCCACAAAGTAGATGGAGGCGAACGATAAGATGGAGGTTAGAAAATGAAAAGGATCATGATCTGCAAAAAATTGGCTATCACGTGTAAGACGCGCCTCGTTACACGTGATGTCACAATGGACGGGCGCCAAAAGGCTAAACCCGGCAGCGATCAATGCCGACGTGCCGCTCGGTGCCCCTTCAACTGTCCGTATTCGGCCGTTCCACGGTTCTTCTCAACTTTGAACGTTACGTTGTATGGACTCGCACCTCCATTCCTATCTCTCAGATATTTCAATATCTTACTTCTTGTTTCAAACACGCATTCTACCATGCGAACACCCTGGTATCTCCAATTCTATCCGCTACGGGCGCTGTAACCTGTTGAAGGAAACGACTGGACAAGAATGGACAAGCCCTATCTTCCCGGACTCGGTGAACTTGTTTGTTTTCATCCTTCAAAGATACTTCTTATACATGTGGCCGACGGTACTAGCAATGGGAAAGCGTTCTAATTCTGAAGTATTAGGGCTATGTACTTTTGGACCTGTTTCTTGAATTCCAGACTCGGTGATCTCTGTCAATGCGCAGTCGAATTCAGTGGGTCAACAGTGGATGGGAATCTCGGGCACAAGTATGGATTATGACTAGGGCTTTGGCTAGTTCCTCCATCCCAAACTGCAATGAAACCTAATTGATATATAGTCGGTGTATTATAAATGGACGCCGACGGTGCTGTCAGTGTTAATGCTTTCGCCTCCGCGTCTCAAACCATGGATCTCCGCCGACAACTTCAGCCTGTCTCCATTGCGCTCAAAAAACAATAACAAATGACCTAGTTTCTCCTTGTTTTGACTTAAGAAGTCTTCTTTGCTTGACTCCCGCTTTGATTATGTTTAATGATATTATTGCTCGCCAATCCCGAACTGTAACATCTCTAGCGATGTAATTTTTGCTTTGATCGTAGCGGCTCAATTCTACGACGCTCCATGCTACAGAAAGATTGGCAGAGGAATTGACCGACAGCGACCCGCCCCATTATAGCAGTGAGTCGGCTGCCGTCAGACGGCACCAGTTGCTTGGACGTCTGCTCCGCCAAAGCTCGTCTATACTCTCACAGTCGCTTTATTGGCTTATCATCGCCATTATTCTGGGTGGTGTAGTTGGACCAAGCGCACGAAGGTCGCTCGCGGAATGACAGATGCCAATACGTTACAGGTGGTGCACTGGCGTTCATCAGGTGGTCATGCCATGACAAACTTTCTGCTCAAATGACGATAGTTGTGTATCTGCCTAATATGGTGCTGGGGATCGTCGTCAGGCCTACGCAGGGCCATGTCTCAAACCTGCCATCAATCTTCCCTCAAACTTGTGGTGTAGATTCATAACGGTGCGGGAAATGAACTGTCGTCCACACGTGTATTTATGATTCACCCAAAAACTTGGCTACGCGGACGGAGCCATCGAAAGGACCTTCCCGCCATCAAAGTTCTTGAGCTTTGGCATGTTTCAAAATAGATGCAGCAATGTAGAGAAAATAATGGTCAGTCGCACACATCGGCTACCCATCTACAACATTGTACGTTGCGCGAGCATCTATGCTCACTTCGCTACTCCTTCATTCATCGCACCGTCGAAGCGTCGATCGACATGGAAAGAGCCGCTGACAAATTTCACCGAGAACGACGCGATTTTGTTATATCTGCTCTATCACAGGCCATGTCGGACTCTTCATCGTGGAATTTTACTCGTACTACTGCTCAGAGCTATTATTCTTGCTGCATGCGTGTAGATATAGATAACGCCGTTTGCACCTCCAAAAACGATTACGCCAAGACGAGATAACTTTCGCTAACGTGTCTCTGTGGGATTAACTGTACATACAGATGACAATCCGTAGGCAAAGCAACATTCCAGCACAGTCTACTAAAAATTCTGACAGAAGGATGTCAACTTTTCTTGATGGATGGAACACAACCATCACAGCGGTCATGCGCAAAGATAACTATAGCATGCAGTGCTTTGCTGTAGTGGAACACTAAAGTTTATCCAGCACGTTTATGATCGGCGGTTTGCTAGGACCTTTGGATTCGGATTCGGGCAACGAACATCTGCAGGAGAAAACATCACATGAATTTTTTCTCTCTTTTCTCTTACTCCTTAAGAGTTGTGGGCGGAGAAACTATTTCTCGGTGAGCTAGATGCATTTCCTTGCCTGCCACACACTTCGACTGAGGCGGATGACTATTGGACAATATACCCCTGTGCTCCTATGCTCCTGTTAATCCTGATCGTACCCCTCAGCGCCAATGACGATTCATTGAGGGTGCTCCTTGCTCTGCGTACACAAAATGCGTGAACGGTTATCGAACGTTTATTACTGTCGATCACCGAGACCGAGCTGTCTAAACAGGAAGGGGAGCAAATCCTGAGTTGGGAATAAGCCATTTATGGCAAGTTTTCGTATGGGTGATGAAATCAAATGCTTCTATAGGACGACCCTCATGTACGCAGGGCCACAAACAGTCACCCATAAATACCGTTCCTGGACCCTGATGGTGCCATCCCACCGCGCGCGGGCTGCTTCCTCCAGATAATTCGGCTAATTACTGACAAGTCGCGTAGGTATTGTATCGTATATAGATGACTCCAAATGCTCTACTATTCAAGCTGCTGATTCGGCATGTGCGCAGGAGTCCGAGGTGAAATCGCGCATTTCCAGTTATAGATTATACCGAGGTTCAAAGAGCAAGGAAGGATCAGCGTTGACACGGTCAATTACATCGGCGGGGAGCAGGAGAACCGCGGAGTTACAGGTCTCTTACTCTCTTGGCGAAAGGCCAATGAGAAAGTAGGAGTTATTGTACGACTATGATGGCCTTCGAGAGCTCGTCATATTCTGCGACCCTTAAGAGTAGCCCTTTTTTGGGGGAAAGAGCAGAAGAGTATATTTTTACCGTACTGTCGATTCACTATTCTTTTCTCCATGTATACCGCCTTATCTTCCCTGAACATCGGTGGTTTCGAAACAAGATAGAGTCCAATAGATATCTTTAATGCTCCCTTGACAGGTGAGTGCATAATACATATCCTTTATGGTGTAGACTCATGAGGTAGAGCGATGTAATTTGACGTTCGCAGGTGGCATTTCTGTGTAGTATTCGCGGGAGCTCGTCGAAAATGATGCGCATCCCATTCATCCACTTGACAACCGTGTCGCTGCAAAAGTTAGAACGATGGTTAACAAATATAGAGCGCTACGTTTACCACCTCTCCATCTTGAAACCACCAATGGTGAGTAACAGAGATGCGGAGCACTACATAACATCTCACGTAGACAAAAGTCTTGCTAGAAAAAATGCAACTGTAATCTTGAGGTCAACCGTTCACGAAGAAGCATTGTTTATCCCAGATAGCAATTTTAGTGACCCCGTACATTGATTCCCTGCTATAAGTCGCATAGATTGCACAAAGAAGCTGCAAATGTTCGACGCAGTTATCGGAGTGGTCGTTTTGGGCTGTAGATCATCGTGTTTTGATGAATTCTGTTTAGCCGGAGCCTCTTGAGGGGTCGAGGTATGGAGGCTTAGCCGAAAGATATAAGTTCGCATGTAAACAAATGGTCAGAGGACGCCTGGAGGCTGATCCTGGAGAGAGCGCCACTTAGCGCTAGCTCTGACAATCATCCGAGCTACATGGAATGGATTGTTGAATGAGTCGTTGCATCACAGCGAGCTGATCGCCTCGTCACGAAACTTCCCCTTTCAGTGATTATTCTGGTATATCTAATATGAGCATTAGGCTTGAAGGCAGCGCCAGTCGAACTCTTCACGTGCCATGACGGCATCAATCTAAAGCCGAGAGGTATTCTTGGACATGTACCCAGCGGGATTTCCATTGCTCGCATGCGCTCTTTCATCTTGCGGTGCGAACCTCAAGCGGAGCGATACTTCAAAGTTGGCGGTGTTCAATGGGTGTCAGGATGTAACATCTTACTCAAGGACTCGAGTGACTATTCCAATACAGCTCTATGTACTCCTGCTATTCGCTGAAACGGAGGATCTGCTCTGAGCGCGGGGCTTCCCCAAGATGCAGACGTCTGCGGAGGAGAAATTGGGACAGATATTCCCTCGCCGCATCTGTCTTAATTCCAAGCAGATTCCAAACAAGAATACTGCCAGACCGCAGACCCTCACGGCTGTCAGTGAGTAGTTTCCGTGTAGTGGCATGGACAAAGCCGTGTAATCAAGACGCATCTGCGAGCGCACTGAACGAGACGATCTAAATATAGATCCGAGGAGCACAGTTTTTCCTTTAAAGGAAAGGCTAAGTAGACGTTATGTAATCTGCTAAGTGTCCAAGCTGTGGTTTCCAAGGGCGAGCATTGGCCGCGATGGAGCGTACATTGATGATTCGGAGAGGCACCGACATGCGGATAAGTACTTGTTATCATCGCTTGGTTCACCAGACAAACGATATAGAGTCGTGCTCTGGGAGAGCATGCCGCTAGATATCTCTTATCCCATCACCCAGAGAAAGAGGGAGATTCCACATGCAAACCGACATGGGTGGCAAAGCGGTAGCAACTCCATAAGGCACGCTGCAATTTCTCGCTTGTACGCCCTCTCGGTGGACGGCAGTCATCGGACATCCTCGTAAGCATGCGTAACGAGATCTTGTTCACAATCTACATCTCTTGTCAGATCACAGACCTATTGATCCCGATCTCCTGAGAGCAGCAGCAAACTGATTAGACTGTATCCCCATTTACAGCCATGGTGAGGAGACAGAATATTAAGCAGCGCATCATGTCCACTTGGAATTCCTCTGTCTCAACTCTCCTCCTTCAATTTCGCTGTACCTTTCACCTAACCAAGGCATGTCGCAAATGTTTTGCCGGGAGCGCAGGTCGTGGACTGCGAAGGAGGATCAACTGCTCCGAGAGGCTGTCCAGAAGGGTATGCACATAGTATCGTCATCGTCGTACATGTCCCACTCACGGCCATTTTATAGAGGATCCTGATAACGCCAATCCTTCCAAATGGCATGCTATTGCGAAGCACGTTCCCAACAGAACAAACAAGGACTGTCGCAAGAGGTGGTTTGCGAAAATGGCGTCGGATGTCGTGAAGGGTGGCTGGGCACCAGACGAGGATGAGAAACTGGTGAAAGGCATCGAAAGATACGGCACTCGGTACGAATAGCTCTTCCTTCACTCCTCCCAAGCTTTAGAAGTGACTCACCTTGCATATGCAGCTGGTCTCTTGTCGCCTCTGTCGTCCAAACAAGAAACAGTGACCGTGAGTCCGCCTTACGATGTCTCCATGTTCATCGCTAATTCATTGAATGGCATCGCTAGAATGTGCCAAACGTTGGACTGATACTCTCAACCCAGCCATTGATCGGACGACTTGGTCTTCTGAAGCGGTAGGTCCTTTCCTCCGATATGAGCGCTTACCTCGTTGCTCACTAAGTGTCAGGATGAACTTCTCCTTCGAGCTGTTTCCGAGCACGGCAAAGTCTGGACAAAGATCGTCAAGACTTATTTCCCTGGTCGTACCGGATTATCAGCGAAGAATAGGTACATGGAATGCAATTGCGCCCATTCCAGAGACAACGCTAACACATTATATTGTTTCCAGATACAATAGCATCACGAGGTTCAATTCTGACCTTTCTCGGAGCGCACGGCCGCGGCGCAAGTCCGACGGTGGTGTATACACGCTAAGCAACACCCACCGGAAAACAGAAAGCACATCATCTTCATCAAGTGCCTCTCCCGAATCTCCGTCGATGTCCCTTCCTTTCAGCCAAACTTCCTCATTCCCAGGACAGGTCGACACGAAGCCACACTCCTACCGATTTGAGCCCTCTTTCAGCTGGTCATCCTCATCTTCGGTGACAAGCGAGGACTCGTTGAGTGTATCCCCAATCGCATTCGACTACATGCCAGACCACGCCACTTCTCCCTCCCCATCCGACACTTCCTACCAATCCTTCGAGATTTCCATGAACAACACGCTGTCTGCCTTCCCTGATTCGTCTCACATTGTGTTTTCTGGCCCCTCGTCTCCGACAATATCATCCAGCAACTTGTACAAGAGCTACACCAACCACGGACACATCGGCGGCTTCAACCAGTTCCCGCTCAGCAGTAGCTCGCATGATGTAGCTGATCAATTTAGCATGTTCGACGGCATGTCGACGTCACTGGACTCAACGCCTATTATGGGCGTGAACTGGGAATCCGGCTCATCGGCTGGATCCAAGGTTGCCAACGGCAGCTACAAACTACCTACGGCTACTGAATTTGTGAGAATATTATCTTCCTCCTAGTCACCTCTCATTCGCTGACGGGAATTTCCTTTCTTCTTTCACAGTATGTATTCTAGAACATTTTCCTTCATTCACGTTTCCACTAGTCTGTTGCTGCGGTGCGCCCGCAGGGTACTAGCCGACGCGGTGTTAGAGCCTCGCGGTAAAATATCTTTCTTCAACTACCTTGCGGGTCATGGCTTCCTCCTCTTGTTCTTGCAACGCCGTATTACTAGTAATAGTATCTGTAGAATTATGTTTTGTACTTTTAAGCCAAATATACACTGGATTGGTATGAGATGACTTTCACGGACTATTGCCGCACTTGGTCTTCTCGACGGCCCTGGTGAGAAGAGCAAGGATAACGACGGCTTGCTTCATTCGCCGCGGCTTCAAGGTAGTCGATAACATCATTATGAAACGCCGCCGTGGGATATATTGCTCGCGCTCATAACATTCGTATTTTATGGACATCCTATAAGATTATCTGTTATTTGTCCAATGTCATCGCCTCGGGCGGCATGAATCACTCCATGGTGTTTCAACATCAATTGTTACGGTACAACACAATAATTTACCAAAGCCTCATTGTGGACTTAGTAACGCATTCCGTCTCAGCGCACATACGTGGACGACTGGCTGCTGATGCAGAAGATGGCAATCATCTATGAATCTTCCTCAGCAAGTCCTATAAAAAGCAATGTACGCGAGAATTTATCAGCGAGGATATTATGCCTATGTCCGAGTCCGAGCCCAGGACAGGCCCAGGATCGCTCTAACCTGACGAGACAGCGCATAAAATTCAATGAGATTGACTAGATTTTCGCCCTCAGATGATGTATTTCGGTTGTACATGAGCCTTGTTTGTTTAAAGGCATACCTGGATGATGGTGGGAGGCCGTGGCGGGAGGCGCGGTGAGGCAGCCGTGGTATATCGAAGCTTGCAGCGGGCAGAGCCCCATGAGAAAGTGCAGCCCTCCCCGACCTTCTCGGACTGCGTCTCGCGGCGTATCTTGGCTTGACGGGACCATTCAAAACGAATCTGCACAGGTATTCTTGCAATCTTGGCTTCAAATCCATGGAGCGGGGACACGGGCGCGCCAACTTTCCCCCAAAGCAAGTTTGGGTAGATAGCGTTTAATAAATCATTATGCGCCAATCCCCATGAGGGATTAGTTGGTGTAAATACGAAATAGCAAACGTAAAGCTCTCGAACAGGGTCTCAGGGTATGAGGAGCCCCAGACGTCAAGTAAACGTCGTCTTCAGTGCCTGATATAAGGAACGAGCGCATTTAAGCGCTCATTATCGTCATTGGCGCAGGCACTCAGGAGGGCGCTTTACCGGTGATGGAACTTAGGCTGATAATGAAGGAATCTGTACTACTAGTTTACTTGGGGCCCCAAGGCCCTCGTCATTCCATTTACAATTCTACATGATCCTGAGACTTTATGCCAAGAACGGTGTTCTGTTCTTTATTTAGAACGTGCGGGACTCTCACGCCCAACGCAATGTTGGTTCTGAGGCATCCGAGGAGCCGACGGGTCTAGTCCCGGCAAGAAGGTAACGGTATATTCTGTAGAGGTCTTTAGATAAAAGAGCGTTGATCAGGCAGCGACTTGGGAGGATCATTCCGTTTGGGTGAGGCAAGCGTGATTTTGAATTTTCTGAAGAAATTATTATAGACTTGATACTCTGTGAAAAGCTGCACGACGGCAGCAAGGGCATTGATTGATATTCCCATAGTTCTTCTGATTTCTGCTGTTTTTGAACATCTCCGGGCGGGGATGAAGAAGGTTCTGGATCACTTGTGGATGTCTGTTGTTCACCTATTGTGACACTAATAGTACTGAAGTATGAAGTAGTCGATGTCCGTTACATGAAGTCTATAGACGATTCTTGATGATCTCCAGGGAACATAGCTTTCGTGTTCTTTACAAATTATAGAAAACAGACGGAAAATTTAAGGCCGGTGAAGGTTTAATATACCTGGCCGTGCTGGCGGAAATTTCCCAGTCAAGTGATAGCATGTATTCTTAGAAGAGTGGGTCTCTTAAGATTTGTTTCACGGAGAAGAAAAACTTGGCCAGGATTCTAAATTCAGAGTTATCCACGCCCTCCTTATATCCAATTGTCAATCATTCATTCGCACCTTCTAGATCATTTTCCCTTGACGCAAAGAGATAATGATATACAAGTCTAATGCTACCTTGAAGTCTGATCGAGACTGGCCACACTGGCAGTCATTCTTGGGAAGGAACAGGCCGTTCTCACTAAGTAGAATAGAACGGCAAGTCTTGTAAACCACCTTTACCGCTCCATAATCCGTTGATACTGATAGTTAACTCGGTAAACGCCGCAGCTACTTGTTTCGAGGTTGTCTCCGGCAGTTCGCACTGGATTGGCATTGATCAGATGAAGCGCCACCGCGCAGGCTCTTCGTATAAATCAAGGCTAAAACAATAGAATCGGAAGCTACTATGAGTCTATTGGGTCTATAAAAGCGCGGCCTCACAAACCCCATCTCGAATAGAATAGGGAGAATTTCAGCTTCAGTATTGGACCTGCATATTTCTGTAGGAGGCTAATCACCGGCTGATGCGAAACGGTTTACCTTAACAGGAAATATACGTAATCTATTCCCGCGTGTGCATCAGTCGCCAAGCTGCGCCAGCTCACGGTGGCGTCTGAATTCTCCGTTCTCTTGCTTTCATCGACATCTCTCATTCAAATTGTGTCAACGAAGCAGTGTTCTGTTAGGCTTTGGATTCCGGAAAACGTAACAATGGTCTTTGAAACTGTCCAACTTCACCATTGTCATCGACATCTACGCCAAACGTATGTAGGCTTACCAGAAGAGACCTTCAAGTTGGAAGTTCGGACGCGGCAGCACATCGATTGTCGAAAGCCTGTGGTGACCGCATGATCTCGCAGGAATGATGAGGAATGACACCAAGTGTGATTCACCAGTCCTTGTATGGACGTTTCTCAAATATAACAATGAACTGTGGAAAATTGAAGGTCCCTTGGCTCTTGCAGGTATTGACACCGTGGTTTAAGCGCACATGTACATGGTGCCCAGGACACGCAACGATCTATGGACCTGGTGCGTGGTTTTGAATTCTTATCATGTTCAGAGAATTCGGCTAACAGGAGAATTCCAGTGGCAAACAAATTCATTACCGGGGCCATATGACAATGTCATTATGCTTCATCGTCTGCCTCAGAGGATCAACGCGATACTGAGTATAGTTGCAGGTGCTCGTAATGGCGTCAGTTCCCATTGAATATCAGAACTGCGGCTCATCGTCGGGGAAAGCCCCGGACCGCCAGCAATCTTCGTTCGTCTGCCGTTTAAGTAGTAAAAACGATGGCACCATCTCGGTTTCCTTTGTACCACAACCCAACAAAGCACCTCGATCAGAATGTCTGAATTTCAGCCCGTTCTACTGACGCTTCCCGATGCACAGATCCAGCCTTCGCTAGCGCTTGAGGTAAGTCACAAGGCGGGGACTCGAACGCAGACTTCCGCTATCTAATCATGGATCCGGACTTACAATCACCATGTCTGCGCAGGTTCTCCCTTACGGACTCACCATTCACAAGTTCTTGGTGCAGGTTGATGGACGTGTGAGTGGCAATTCGCCCTTCGCAGCATGATACAGCTTATAGATCGTCCGGATATATTCTGCAGACGCATGACATTGTAATAGGTCCGGAATCGCGCAGCGAGCATGTTACGCAAAAGTACACGAACACCATCGTCGGGAGATACGCGAATCGCATCCCGGTCGGTACTCACCAGCTGGAAAGGAACGGCATAAAAAGCCAATTGACGACCTTGGCTAGTGGTGCGTGGAAGTTCATTTCTTTGTTTCGGGATTATCGATTTGATCAAGCTTGCCGTTATCAGAGTCCCCGGAAGTTTCCCTCCACGGCGGCCCCGTGGGATTCGACTCATTGCCTTGGAGCGTAATCAAGCCTGAAGCTCCCGCGACGCTCTTTTCTGCAACGGAGCTTGCCCAGATCAGCGCTCTTGACGAGTCGTCATATGCCATCTTTCGGCTAAGGTCTCCTGCAGGCGATCAAGGATATCCAGGGACACTTCTGACAGAGGTTTTCGTCGGTCTCATCGCACCTTCCAAAGAGCATCTTCGTGAGCGATCAGACGGCCCTGACGAAGTCGATTCTTCGTTAGGCAGTGTCATTTTGGTTTATCGCGCTAAGCTTGAAGAGCCCAATACAGTCACACCGGTAAACCTTACTCAAGTGAGCTCTTTCTCTTCTGACTTTGAGAGAAAAAAACCGCTTATCAGGTTTAAGCATTGGGGTTTCAATCTAGAAGCCAGCCTGCGCGAAGGTATCTCTGTGAAGGATCACACTTTGTCTATAAAGGTCCGTATTCAGTGTGAATTCCACACCCGAAGAAAATTGAGATACTGAAGCTGATCACTCCACAGAGTGATCGTATTGCAAAGCTCGCTCCAAACAGTCTTGGCACTGGGAACTACACTCTCATCTCAGAAGCCCAGGCGCATGCGCACGATTCCAAGCTTATTGGCGACCGAATTCCTGAATCTGGCTATGGTACGTTCTCTCACTCAATTGTGACGGGGGACGTGCTAAGGTTGAGAATACGCAGATGATTATTACCTTTTCGAAGAAAGCGCGAGATCGTCTATCCCGACCCGCATCCCCTTGAGCTCATTCAACGAAACAAGCGATCTCGTCAAAGACCTTCTTCGCGAGTCTGACGACAAGGAGCGCGGGGCTAGAGCTGAGCCAACGGTTCAGTTAGCCTCAAAGAAATCGGGGATAAAGCTATACTTCGACAGCAATCGTATGTCTCCCATCCTCACCAAAGAGCTTGAGTTATGACGCCTTTCATACTAATACTTACAGAAAATGGCGCTATGTTCTACTCGAACGCGATGGCGAATGCCGCGAAAGGTGCGCGCAAGAAGATCCATGGCGGATCCGGTATTAAAGATAATGGGGATGCATATGGTCCCGGAAGCAAGTGAATTTGTTGAATCTTCTGAGCGCATTGCTAACTTTTTTTTCCATATGTACAGCCGCTGCTTTCCTTGAGTTCCATCATGTGCGTGTTTCTTCTAATAATCCAATTAAATTATGGCTGAAGTTATTGCCATGTGCACATTGGACAACAGCCTCTCGCGGCATTCCTCTATCCAGAAAATAAAGACGGAGAGGACACGCTTCTGACTTCGAACGAGCTTTACCACAATTACGTTCGCTGCGATGTGAAGTTCGGGGGCGGTAAGCGAACGGATTGAGTGTCATGGTGAAGTCTTCAATACCTACACGGGCTACCCAAAGAATGCATTGTACTACTGTATTGTTCTCAACTTCTTAGACACCGTAGGAGTCAAGTGTACTTGACTATATTCTAACCACGAACGTGAACGATCCTTGTACTAGTTCATGATCAATGACCTGACGCTAGTCAAAGAGACTTCACAGATAACGTTGCTAGGTCAAATCAGGACTTGCGAATAGACCGTGTCGTACCGATTGTCTCAAAAAAATTCACTTGTTATCTAATTTTCTGTATATTTTTAGGGCCCGGAGACGAATCACCAGCCTGTGGCGCTAAATTGTAGGTATTGTCAAAAAACGTGTTCTGTCAGTCTTCTCCGTTGGATATTTTCGTTTTCAGATCTGGTTGCCGCAGCTTCTCTTGTATGAAGCCTGCATCTATATCATTACCTAAATTCTGGCTGAAACACATGTCCATGTACCTAGTTTCTATCATTGGACGTCTCTTTCAGACGTGGTCAAGCGGGGATGAACACTTTTGTTGTTCGATTGTATTGGCTGTTCGAGACTCCTCGGAAAGTGTATCGCTAGGACTGTATACCCAAGTAAGTGCCTCACCTGGACTGTGTGGTCGGAATGACATACCCACGGAAAGTGTTATCCGTACGTTGAGCGATATCTTTTGAGATACCTCCGAAACCTTTCAGGCTCCCAACAATCAAAGACGAACGTCGGATCACTTGCAAAAAAGTAGGTATAACCGTTTGTTGTGCCATGGGGCATCTACGATTCGAAGGCGGCGTCGTTTGTAATCACGACCTTTATGCCAGTTCCATCGTGACCCAAGTGAGCTCAGGCGGCTGTTCCCTGTATGACTTCACATAGCAGCGAAGCAGGAAGGGCGCCATCAGATTTGATTGCACAGAATTAGTCTTCCCCTCAATCTTCTCTTCGAACACATTGAGTGGCAGTCAACCCATCATAGAAGACAAGTCAACTTGAATCATCAAATTCATCAGTGATCAAGCTACGTTTTAAGCTTATAAGTGCGTTTCATCACACGCCGGCGGTAGCGGCGCAGGCGACAAGGGAATTGTCAAAAAAAGAAGAATTAAAATAAATTAAAATTGTAATACATAGCATAGAGATTATTTCCAAGTCAAAGAAAAAGGCGCGAGCATTACAGCTAACTTTCCCCAGAACCCCACAACAGGAACTGCTGCGGCGAGTTTGCCTTCTAACACAGCATTGCTATTCTCCGTCGCAGCCACGGCCTGCACCACAGGGGAGTGCGTTTGCTGTCCTGGATATTCGCCCATACCGGAAGTAGTTTTGCTTTGAGAGCCTAGCTTTGGAGCTGCGTTCACCTTCTCTGCCACTCCCAGGCGCTCCTCCATCCTCAATAATATGTCTGTGTAGCTCTTCACGATGTTCGTCGAGTCCAAATGAAGTCGCTGAATGACCGATTCTATTCTCGCCTTTTCTTCTACGAGCTCCTTTCGAGATTCTTCGTCTCGCGTCCGTGTAGCCTCTTGGATTTCGATGAGGAGGCCCCGCATCTCCAGTCGGTGGCGTTCCATTTGTTCAAATATCTCGCGAGTGATTTCTTTTCCCGCCTGAGTATCGGAGATATCGACACCGTTGTGAAGTTCCTCTTGGATTTTCAGCGTGACGGGAGCGGTGTTATTTTGGATAATGGAGCGAATTATCGACTGCGCAGATTCTAGGGTGTTATCGTGGCGGCTGAGACGGGCACCCTTCTCTATCGCCGACTTGAAGAATGCATCCTTGGAGGCAAGCTCTTTCTCGCGCTGTTCTCCGAGGGAAATCTCCACTTGATCCCACATAGTCGTGGTTATAATAATATTCCGGAGCGATGCCTCACCGCAAAGGTTTCGAAACATGCGAAAACTTCTGGCGGATATTCCTCCAACACGATTGTCGAGAATCCTGTGCGTGTAAATGACACCTGCCAGACGTTTTCCTTGCTCATAACTAGAAAATATTCAGACTTTAAAGCTTCGACAAAGATAAGAAGATAAGATGCTCACGAGTACGATAAATATGCAGCGATCATGTTCAGGACGGCCGCGTCACTCAAATTCGTGTCATCGAATCCGGGAGTATCAATTAGAGAGATCATCTGGCCATCAAGGTCGAATGGTTTAGAAACTTGAACGTCATCCGTACAAGACTCCAGGTCGCGCCCGATTCGAAGATCAGATCCGCTGAGCAAATTGATCAACTGAAGAGAGTCAGGAAGTTGGATTCGAAAGGTCAACAAGCGACGTGTTCCATACTGAAGTTTTCCCTGTCCCCGTAGGCCCCATTACCCTTCATGTTTAAATAAGTAAGTGAAGACGACAGACGAATATTTTATAATCACGTACGCAATTGAAAGAGGGCCTGGGTCATCTTGAAAAGCCTTTGAGAAACGAATGCAGATGTTAGCGCAAATTCCGATGAAAAGGAAAAGCATTGACCGTAGTGAGTCCAGATGACGCGCTCATAGTAATGGTTATGAGGAAGAACGAGAAGAAAGGGAATATCCATTTCGCCCTGGATATCAGGATAAACGAACGTGAGTCGCAGACCACGCGGACGCCTGCGTTGTGAACGCGTTTTGTTGTCGATCTTTCAGAAAACGTATATTTGTCGACATGAGGTCACGAAGGGCCAGTGCTCAACATTATACCGGTATATTTGCAGCGCGGAAATAGCATGGAACTTGTGCTTGAAGTTAACCAAGACCTTGAAGCCTATAGGTGCCAGCAAGGGGCACATTTCGGATTTTTTTCATGGACTCCGGTTGTCAGAAATTACTTGCACAGCTCCAGCACAGTTGAAAAAGTACTATGACTGTAATCTTAGATTAAAAAGTCGTTAATTTAGCCTCACAACATAGACGAAATTTTATGGTACCCTAACAAGAGAACCTCAGGTGCCTCGAATCTACCACCGATTGACACGAGTTCTATACGAAGTTCCGAAAATGCAAGGCAGAATGAGGTGAGAAGATGGTCGTTTTCTTGGATGAACCTCTGTACCTAGAAAGACGATGAAAATCAAGGGGAAACGGGAAAACAAATTCCACGGCATGACTCGAGGATGTCATGCCTCTTCTGAAGCATTCATTCTGGCGCCCACATATCTTCGCAAGGCCTGCTTCGATGAAGAACACGTCAAGCAAAGATTTGACGGACTGATGAATAAGAAGGATCATGGCAGTCGTGCGTTGTGGTGAATTTGATGGATGTTCGCTTAGTGCGGAGAGTGAATTTGTCGGGGAAAAGTTTGGGCGCCTATTTGGAATTCAAGCTCCGCAATAATTGATAAGATATGGGTTTCATTAGTCTTGCAGCACTGCGTAATGGAAGGTCACGTTGATATACAGTTCTACGTTCCAAGAATATCGGATTTAAGTTATATTGCTTTACCAACAGCGCTCACTGTGTCAGCACGCTACAATCTGATCTAACTCCAATGGACACCAACCGAATTCTATCATGCTCTGTGATAACAGACCGCCGCCGCCGCGCGAATTCATAGAAGGAGCAACCGCGGAGAACAGGATACCTTGTCTTTGACAATTTCCAAATGGAAAGAGGTTGTATCCTATCAGAGGGCAGATTATAGATAGATGATTCAGAATACGCATCGCCTCTCGAATTAGAGACGATTTAACAGCGAATGGGAACACGCACTACTCTACAAGGATTTACATGAGCTTCAATTCATAGAAGAAACATAGTTAGATAGATATCCTTTAATCGCCGTGTTACGACTGCCTCGGGAGGCTTCAACAATGTCATCGCACAACTCCGAGGATACATATATGTTTTCTTAAGTCCTCGCCCGCACCATTACCGGAATTCTCACTATGTATCGCGTATTTAGCAAAATCTCCCACTAGTTAGCTCTATTTATTGCCCGCTCATAATCTCAGACCTGGATGGAGTTGTCCTCATCCCGTCTTTTCAGTCCTTCAGGGTCAACGCAAAATCGACATACTCCTCTTCGTCTCCTATAACGGATAACTCGTTGCGTATCGATGGAACCATCTGCACAATCTCCCTGGTAGCTCAGAATTTAAGGCGCGACCCTTTCACCAATATCTCGATGCGAAATTTCAAAAATTTACTGCAACCTCAAGGTGCTTTTCTCGTAATACCCACGTTGCTCACTCTGTTCAAGCTTTCATTTGCTCTTGGGAGTACAACTGCATAGAAATGGACGCGGAAGATCTCTGGATGCTATCCTCGCTAGCGACAACTATAAGGCCATCAACTGTCGGCTATAGTCCATAGAATAGATAAAGATGTGTACGCTGCATCATGATGGATTGCGCGGTAAGCGAGGGCGATGGGAAGAATCGCGCGTAGATATGGAACGTTCCTCGCTATAGGCTGTACCCACTTGCCATTCCTTGTAATTGCTCCGTTTCGAGCTATACAAATAAGACGAAATGAGGCATGGCGCACCATCTGAATCAGATTGCGCGTTGTGACTCGGGATCTGTGGGAGCGTTGCAGAGCGTTGCCAATCAGCCCAAAGCGCGTGGGTTTGAGGTCTGTAGGGTCAAGCAAAACATTCATTGTAAATTCGATACATACTTGGACTGTTGTCCGAGAGGTCGGTTCAATGGTACCGCATATGATATTCTTTCGCAAATATTGAATTGGGTTATTTAATCCGGATTTTCTCGCTCATCGAATTGCAAGTTCGCGACTAGGGTGGCAAATCTACAATATTTCTTCTGTTTGAACAAAATCTGACAAGCACAAAATATCGGCTTGGTTTTGTAAAACATGGTACTGTACTGTCTTCCGACGCTATTTTTTTTTTGCAGAAAATGAACTTACAGTCCGACGTAGTAAAATCTGATTGAGAGGCCATCAATGAGTTTGGTGAATAGGTAATATTCTGCTTCCCGATTGAGCTCGAGGTCATAATTCAATCGTACCTGATTTCCCTTGTTCTGGTGCGTTCAACAAGTTCCGAGGTCCTCGATGTCTGGCGCTCGGAGCCTCCACCAATGTAACAAAGGAAAGACAGGACTAGAAAATGGTTTGCAAGAGGCAGCAAAGTACAGATAAGGCGTCAATGCTTCTGTCTGCCAGGATTAAGTTCAGCCATGGGAAAGCAGGTGAAACCAGACTCAATAAGATAGGGCGTCTATGGGAAAGCAGTTGGACGACATAGGCTTTTGGATAAGGCAAAGATAGTTGCCGAATACATGTTATCCGATACAATCAGATAAGAGTGAAACAGCAGAAAGGTTGATCGACCTGTGAGGTCCAATTCATGATCGGGCTGGTGTGATGCTGGGATGGAGGAAGATTGGACACCAATTTCGATACGTCGATCCGGCCAAGTTCAATCGCCAAGTTGTTACGGAGGCAGAACGGATATAACGTAGGTGATTCGGGATCAGAATCATGGCTGTCCCAATACACATCAATGTTAAATTTGCTGTGGGATTCGTTCACCAATGAGCAACAGGGAAAGTCAATTGCGCACAATTGGTGCTACATCACCGGCACCAATATGCGGCATGGCGGTCCATCGATGTACAGCTTCGTTTGTGAACGCAGCCAGAAAACCTGTCATGTAGCCAGAATACGGTAGCTTGAAATCTCTGGATAACGCAAAGCAAAAGAACTTGGCAGCTATCATTATTCAATTACGAGTGAGTAATCCAAACTCAGGGGGCAAAAAGTGTCAAGGCGTGCTCCGAAGAAATGACTTACGGTTGTCTGTATTTCGAAACAGAGGAGGAAAGGGCCTCGATAAGATGCAGATTCGGCGTCAATCAAGCCAACGATCTTCGCACCTTGTGGACATTTGTCTCAATTTTTTCTTGAGACGAGAAAAACTTGCTACGTCTAGGCCTCATTTCCGGTTGTTCGGTACTTCATGAGTGCGGGCAATGTCACGGTCCAACCGTAAGCTGAAGGTGGGATCCCAGGAACTGTCATCGAATTCCCTTCGAAAAATATTCGGCCCAAGCGCAACGTCGACATCCAGGAAGTCACCTGTATAGAAAGTAAAATATAGCGACCTAGTGCCGGACACCGTTGGAATCCTTGCCGTGATTTTTTGTATGCATCGCAATCAAAGAAACATCGAGGGCTCGACAAAGTTCATTGAGGAACGCTGGACGGAACAATGTGAATTGCAATGGAGGTATCAAAGGGCCTAAGGTGCACATACTGGAATTGTTACAATCCTGGATTTTGGAAGAATACTAGTAGTACTGATGCATACGACAAAGTCGTGAAGATAGGACTATTTTAACGAACGTTAGCGACATTCGTGAAAGTTTGAGATAAAGGGTGATGCACAATTCGACAAACAAACTTAACATCGTAGACAGGTCATGATAAAAGTACGATAATTGATATAAAACAATGTTAAGAGGGAATGGTAGCAGTATGGTGAATGATGGAACAGTGAAAGGATGTGCGATGTTTGTACAGCGATAAAATTGTTAGAAAATCAATTATGGATAGCGAGATAGCGAGAGCGAGGTTATACGACGGATGAGATGGATGAAGAATAAGAAAAGGGAGAAAAATTACGCTTGAAAAGAAAATGCAGATAAACTCGACGAAGAGCCTAAAAAATCGTCGAAGCCAAGGTCTGTAATCAAGAAAAGAAAAACTTCCGACGGGTAACCCAAAACGTATGAAAGAAGAATGTCGACAAAGGATGTTGTCGACGAGAATGCTGATGCAAATTACGATGAGTGTATTGCTAAGGCGGTCTTGGTGGACTGTGCATGGAAGATGTGATGATGATGGAAGTCGATGCGCATATCGATGCTGAAGGGGCATGCGCGCCCCTTCATACCCGAAAAGAGAAGTAAAAAAAAGGAAGAAATTGGAAAATAAAAAAGAAATCCTAGAAAAACAAAGCAAAGTTCGATGGATTACCATCCTGTATAATGATAATCGTTGGCCCAACTCTTGTTCCTCGTCAGCCGGCGCTGGCGAGCCACCTCTTCTCTCTCCTTCTCGGTGAGAGGTTCATGTCGTGTCATTTGTGATGTCCCTTCGGGCTTCGTACCCTTTGCATGTAGCTGAACCATGCTAGGAACGGCCGTTAAGGGCCTCAGTTCGCCAAGCCTGTCGCCACCGCCGCTAGCAGTACGCTTCATAGCAGGGTTGGGCTTGTCGACGTGCCGATGCCATAATACGTTACGGCGCAAACTCTCAGTTAGTTCGGTGGACATCATGTTGCGACGGGTGGTTCGTGGTGTCGAGGGCGGTATTGGGAGCGGAAGATTGTAGGGGTAGTCGACCTTGATGGGGGCGGTGGCGGGAGAAGGTGAGACCCCATCCTCATTGGCCTGAGTCAGTTGAAGACCTGCTGGCAGTCGACGTTGTGCGGGTTCACTGTGCGACTGACTGCGAGTATGCAGAGCTTGAGGTTGGGAATGAACCCACGGAGGGACGTCGTTTTCGTCTATCCTAGCACTTTGTTGGTTGGATGGACCAGGGGACGGGGTTTCCGAAAATTTGTTAGCGGGTTTGATACCCCGACGTTGAGCAATGGCCTTCAACTTCTCCTGAGCGACGCTGGACATCTGGATTCCTCCATCATCAGAATCACTATCGTCTTCCATTTCTGTATCCTTAGGAGGACCCCTAGGTCTGTAGCCGCCGGACCCACTGCTTCCATTGCTATTGACGTGTTCAAGTAGGGCAGCCGTACGCTGAGCAAGCTTTGTAGTCACGCTGCCAACCTGGAGCTGCGTAGCTGTAGGCAGAGCAGCCGAACTCTTCGTTAAGACAAGTCCTGCACTCCGGATAGGCGGCGAGAACGCAGCACGGGTAGGAACGACATCAGCGGTGCTGCGACGAGTCATGGTGGGGCGAGCACTGGATGTGGCTGCGGGAACGGCAGCAGGAACGGTATCTGATGGAGCAGGAGCAACATTACTTGATTCCTTGGGGTTGGGAGCAGCAGCCGTAGAGACGGCGGACGGCTGTTCGGCATTGGGGGCAGCTGGAGTAGGCGATCGTTGAGACGAATTGGACGTATGAGTCATGGGGGTCATGGCCTGCATCGGCGTCAAGGCCGATATACCAGACCGACGCAGTTCCCCAGAACTGTAACCACGCCTATAAGGATGATTCGGCGGGAATTTCTCGATGTCAGGATTCATCAACTGCGTCAACAACCCGACACTGTTCGTCCGCGCCTTCGCTAGATCTTGGAACGATGACGTCGGAAGTTTTACGAACAGTTCGCGCTGACGCTGGGCCTCGTGGAGGGCTTTGTCCACCGCCTGCTGGGCTTGGGCCTGAGCTCGAATCTGGCGCTGCTGCGCCCGACTCAGCTGTCCTCGCGCATTGTTCGCGGCGGGGTAGTGGCTCGAGTGCGTCCGTTGCGGGGCTTGAGGTCGAGCGGCTTGATGATGCCGCTGCTCTCGCTGTTGCTGTTGAAGTAACTGCATCTGACGATCATGCTGTTGTTGGATCTGCAGAAGCAAGATACGTTTTTGTTCCTCCTCCTCTTCCTTCGCTTGTCGCTGAGAAAGAACACTTCGATCAGTGGGCGCCGCAATGGAGTAGTGTAATTAACATACCACTTCTGCATCGTCGGCTGTCATTTCCGCGCTCGACCACTCGCCCTCATCATCGGTCGTCTCAAATTCTGACTCCGTCGACACCAACTCGACCCTCTTCTTACCCGTAGGCAATAAAGGCGTGTTCAACGAGTCCTGGATCTTGGCCGCCAGCATGGCATCGACAACACCGCCATCAGCAGGAGCGACTTGCGCTTTGCTGTTACTCTTCTTCGGTTTGGCCAATGGCTCGGCCGGAAGAGGAACAGCCGTTTCGCGCTGCTTGCCTTTCTTGCTGGTAGCATTGTTCTCGACGACAGCGACCACCTGCTCATTGAATTGTTTCGATTGCTGAGAAGCGAGTTTCTGATCTTGGAACTGTTGCTGGTATTGTCGCTCCTGCTGTTGCGCCGTAGTGGGTCGTTGCTGTTGCTGATGGATTTGTTCCATGATCTGCAGTTGATGGAGCTGAGGTTTTGAGAGTTGTCGATGTAGTGGCATGTAATGGGGCTGTTGATACTGTTGGTATTGCTGCTGCTGACGTTGGTATTCCTGCTGTTGAGCAGCAAGGCGCTGTTCAAGCGACAACTCCTTGTCCTTCCCCTTCCTCCTTGCGCCACCCATCCGAGGATCTGGCCCGACGCTCTGCCCACTCACACCTCCACTGACCTCCGATCCGCTCCCACCACTTCTCCCTCCCATCCCATCATCCGAATTCGACCCAATGTTGAACCGAACCGGGCGCTTGCCGCTTGTCTCGCTGACATTATCACCGGTAGCAGTGCTCGTAAGAGCAGCGATGGTCTCAAGTTGACGCTGTCGTCGCTCAGCCTCGCGGCGGCGCTCCTTTTCCGCCTCAGCGGCCGCCGCACGACGCGCCTGCTCCTGCAAATGCAGACGCTCACGCTCGCGAGCCTCTCTCTCCACACGCAAGGTCTCTGCCTGTGCCTCCGCAACTTCTACGTCCATCTCGTCCAGGTCGTCTTCATGACTACGAAGGTCGCGACCGAAGTGCTCCTCTTCTGGCTCGACTTCTTCTTCCTCCCTCTCCGCTTCCTTCGCCTCCTCCGCTTCCTCCTCCTCTGCCTCCTCTTCCTCCTCTTCATCGTCCTCTTTTTGCTTGGCCTTCGCCTTGTTTATTATCCCAGAGCTATTCCGTCTGATCGCCTGTGCCGCCGCAGATTTCTTGTTTCCTGCACGTCCAAGTGAAAATTTAGCCCGTCCACGCGCGGCGGGTTTGGTAGACCTCGTAGAAGGTACAGCGGCGGCAACGGTCGCGGCAACGGCTTGGGCGGTGGTCATGCCCAATGCGAGTCCTGCGAGTCCAAGACTGGCCTCGCGACTCCTACTCCGACTTTTTCCAAGACTGCTGCCCGCAGTGCTTCGAGTTCGACTGGTACTCCGAGTGCTGGACGTTCGGTGCATTGCAGTACTGCTCGTTGCCTTTGTTGTAACGGCGCCCTTTGTTACTACAGCCACAATCGTGGTCGACGACGCTGCGTTAGAAATAGTGGTTGCCGGAGGAGGGGGAGGACCCATATTGCCTTTTCGCGACGCCTTGCTGGCCGCTGCAGAGAACGAGCTACGCTTGCCCGCTGATCTTGTCGAAGACGCCGATCGAGAACGGACAGCGGCGCGTAGTGCAGGCTGAGTGGCACTCACACCGGCCTTATCCCGCTGCTCAGACGGTAGGTCGGCTACCGCAGGCTCCACATCCACGTCGCCATGAGGAACAGGCGAGACTGGCGACAACGACAACGCGATCCTCATCTGCGAAGAATCGGACGTCGAGCGCGGCGGCGCGCTGTGTCTCTTCCGGCTCCGACTTGTAGTCGTCTTGTCGTTCGTTCTTGGAGAAATCGACGCGTCAAAATGCGTCACAGTTGGCAGCGGCGAGAGTGGATCGTCTTCCTCCTCCTCCAAAGCTACATCATTGTCGTCCGTCACATCCACCGTCTGACCCTCTTCTCCATCCACATCCATCCCCAAATTCACCTGCACTTCGCCCGACAGTCCTCCAAAAGTCGCGTCGGAGCGGTCGTCGCCGAGAACCGCCTCGAAGCCCTCTCCAGCTGTCGCCTTGCTCCTCGCACTCGCGCTCGTTGCACTGCTGCTGTCCGTCGCGTGGCTTCGCGTGCTTTGCAGGCTCGCCGTCGTCGCCTGTGATGACGCGCTCGATATCGACCGACGGTTGACGTTATCCCTACTTCCATTCACGTTGCCTATCCCACTCGTTGTGTTCGTGGGTGCGGGGGTGCTCGGATTGGGGTTAGGCGTCCAGCTCATCGTGGTATGCTCTCTGCCACTCGCGTTTGCATACGAGTGGGTATTTGCGGATGGGGCTGGTAATGGAGGGAGCAGCCCGAGCAAATGGACACCCTCAACATCATCTGCACCCGAGCCACTAACGGACCCCCCAAAGCGCAACAACAAGTCGGCTTGCGCAGGCACCAACCCCTCGGCGTCGGCGATGGCGGCACGGCCATGTGCCGCAATCGCATGTGAATATCCGCCTGCTGGCACCTGGGAATACAGCCCATGCTGCGTTTGATTGCTGGCGAGGGCGTCCTGCCGGTCATGTTGGTGCTGGGAATTTGAATGTGGTGAATGTGGCTGTATCTGCTGCTGGTACTGGATATACGGCGGACTCAAGGATCGATGCGCGTCCTCGTGCCTTTGCCCCCGCGCAGCATGGGAACTCTGAGCCGTGGCGAGCGGATACGCCATTCCAGCCACACCAGACGCAACTTGGGCTTGCGTCGAAGGCCCTGCAACAGCTGCAGTGCCAGCAGTACCCGCAAACGCAGCTGATTTTTCGGTTCGATCACCCATCGCCGAGGGGGACACATGGCCTGCAGCGTGCAGCGAGCCAGCTCCATTGGCATAGCCAGCTGCACTGACATGCACATACCCCGCACCAATACCATAGCCAACCCCATCCAGCACGTGCGTCATCGCCGCGCGTTGGGGCGGAGGCGGCAGCGTCAGCGGCGGCAACAACTGCGCGAGCTGCGCCTGTTGTAGATGATATTGCTGCATAATTTGTTGCGCTTGTCCTCCGGTTGTTCTTGACGATGATGGAATATGCGGCCCGGGGGGCATCAGCCACTGCCCAGGGGCGGTTCCGAACGCCCTCGGAAGTCCACCAAGGACGATAGGCGTTGACGGCGGCGTAGGATGGGGTGTGAGGTTTGGTGTAGGGTTTACGACGACGAGACGCGGAGGTTCGGGTGCCTCTGGTTGGAAGGGGTGATGTATCTGTGGAGGTGTTTGTAGTAGTTGCGCATGCGTATGCGTCGGGGTCGACGTCTCCGAGTAGCTATCCCGTTCTTCCTGAAAAATAGGACAGACAGTGTAAGCCATTCGGTCTGCTTTCCCCGCATCCAGAACCCCAGAAAACATGAAAAATAAGATGATAAAAATCGTTATCACCCAACGTCAAGCCAACCAATATCCACCACCCTTAGTGCGCGACGGCACGTAACCAGAAGCCCGCCCGCAAACGTAAAAAAAATCAGAAAATAGAAAGAAGACCCCACATACCTCGGCTCCCGCAGGCGCAACTCTCTCCCCAGACTCAGGGTAACCGCCCTCTGCTTTACTTGCCACGTCCTTCTCCCCTTTCACCTTCTCCGTCGCCCTCTGCTCCGACCGCGGCGCCAGCGCGGCGCCGGAGCCAGTCCTATCCTTATCCCATTCCCAACCGCCAGCCCTGTCCTTATCATCCCGCCTATCGGCATCATCCCCCCTATCAGCACTCCTCGCTCCTCCGAGTCCAAGTCCAATGGCGGGGAAAGAAGGGTAGGCAGGGCCGGACGGGCCGGCAGCACCATCACGCGTACGCACTGGAGGCGCGAGCGCCGACGCCACCTCATTCGCTGCCGCCCCCGCCACATGTGCGACGTGCGCCGCGAACGCACGCGATGCCGCGCCGACGCCATTTTCGAATGGACTCACATCGCCACCATCGTACCGAACGCCGGCTCCCAGCGCTTCTCGAACTTCTCCAAACCCTCGCGCATCATCTTCGCCCGCTTCTCGTCTTCCACTTCTTTCTTCTCTTGGCGCCGGCGCCGGAACCGCGCTTCTCGATTCGATCTCCTCCGTTTCTGGGGTGGGCAGACACGATACCCCCGCCATCATCATCGTAGAGCCATAGGTCGTCGCAGAACCAGCACCAGTTGGCAGCAATGGCGTCATCTGCATCCCAGGGTCGCCTTTCATCACCACCATCCTCTCTCTCTCCATCTCCTTCGCCTCCACACAGCCGCTATCACCACCGCACATCCTTTCCAAATCCTTCTTCTTAACTTCCGCGTCTCTCTCTACTCCTGCATGAGGCAGCATGTCGCAAATAATCCTGCCCACACTCATCCCTGCAAAACTGCTCCGTCGTATCCTGGTCACGTCCAGTTCACCCGTGATACTGCTCTCCGTGTGCGACCGCGCGACTGCCGGACGCGAGTGAGATGAACTGTGAAGGTGTGGTGTTGGATGGGATTTAGAAGGACTCGAGAAGGACGCGATAGTTGAAGCAGCAGGCTGAGACCGCGTATGCGATATCGCCGGGGAGGACAGATGGGGTTGGGACGATGAATTGTCGGATAAAGAAAGCTTCGTCACCCCCGATATGCGGACGTGTGGTATCGTAGGTGCCGTCGAAGGCGGCAAGGGCTGTGGTATTGACTGAGGAAGCGACGGGCTGGGAAGGGGTGAAGGGAGCGTTGAGGATACGTGGACATCCGTGGTGGAAGGATTGTATACAAGGGAATGAGACGATGACGATGCATGCAGATCTAGATAACAAAGGAACACCCGTCAGCGTCGATGTTCATGGAATCATCAAGTCCGATCAGATAAGGAGAGACAACAGCAATCTCATGGGAGTGTACGATAGATGAGGGCACAGACGTGGGCGTCAGCCGAAGAAAGAAGGACGAATACACAACGAAATGAATGAAAGAACACATCGCCGTAAGAAAGTGTAAAAAATAGACCGCCATGCCGTAGCTGCACTATCAAGCCCTAGGGACAGTTCGGAAGTGCAGTAACCCGGTATGCACTCTGCACAACCAAGAGCTGTGACTCTTGGCCGCGAGGACACACACGTCCTGCCACATGCTGAGCAAGTCATGTAATGGCCCGACCAACCGACGTAAGCCACCGCAAGTACCCTCGCAAAATACAGCAAACAACAATGCCGCGTTGAAGCGAGCAAAGCGAGATGAAAAGAGAATAAAATGACGAGAGCGAGAGCCTTAACCGGCAATTAAATTAGACACTCACCAATCAGGTTTAGTCGTTGCAACGACGTCGATGACGCCGTTCCGCTATTCAGAGCTTGCGGATCATGTGCGGAATGTGGCAGTTCATCGTGGACATTCACCGATTCAGCCGGTGTGGGTGGACGATAGGCCAGCGAGGTATGCGATAACGCGGGGGAATGTGAGCGCGAATATGATGAAGAGGACGATGAAGAAAATGAGATGGCGGATGAAGATGAGGATATTGTCGAATGTGAAAGGGATATTCTTTCGTCCAGGAGTTCCTTTTCCAAGGAATGAAGGGTAGAGTTGTTGGGTGTGGGCCGGTCGGCGAGCATGAGCTCTCGATACCAAAGCCTCCAGGATATGTTCTCGAGACGGCGGCCATCCTGAAGCGACTCCTTACACTTCGTGAAGACTAAGCCACAAAGTGGCCATATGGAAAAAAGAAAAAATCAGCATCCATCGACAAGTGGTATGAGCACGCAGAGAAAGGGAGAGGGGGGGTCATTATAAAACAGAAAGAGATACGCACGCGTCCAAAGTCCATAGAGAGCTTCATGGCCATCGAGGTCTCGGACAGCGTCGGGAGCTACGGAAAGAACGGGGATGGGGAAAGACGGCGCCATCGCTGCTATACAGGACCCTCCAGAGTCCGGAACCTGGGACCGGATGCGCGCGGATTGTTTAATACTCGCCCGCTATGAGTGTTAAGAGCGTCAGCGTCGTTTGCGACGGCGACGACGGTGGACGAACGCGGAGGGCGCGAGGGGCGCGAGGGATGTGGGGTGGTGGTGGGGAACAAGGTTGGGGAAAGTGCAAGGACGCTATCCCAGAAAAAAGAATTAATTTTATTTTTGGTAGTTATCCTCGGGCCGGCTTCATCACGCGATACACAATGTCACCTGCCCATCCACGTTGCGATTATGTAATAAATCATGGGGTATTCCCCCTTTGGAATCTCCGTGGCGAACTGACTCGGTTCGTTTAACTTCGTTGTACCCTCGACTCGGGGAAACTAGTTTTGGCGCCGGACAGGCGCTTCCTCGGTGCTCTAGTCTTCCCCTGAAAGCTCGAATCTTATAAGTGCGCAGTCCGACGCTGGCATAAAATATTTACTTCGCGAAGCGATCAAGCTTTCGAAGCCCTTTCGTCGGACGCAAGCTGGGGAAATACTATTCTCCTTCAACATCTCGCACCGGGCGTCAAGCAACGCCGAACATGCAAAATTTGCAATCCCACTGCCTGTCTGCCACTCAGACAGCATCTTCCAATGTGTCCGACCATTCTACCAGGTCATTAGCCAAGGTCCGTCCCCAAGATTTTGGCTGGAAAAGTGAGTGCAGGCTCACCACACCCACGCCACAGTCCGTGGACATAAATACCCCAATATAAATGTTCAAAAATCAAAAAAGAATTCGAACATACAAACCAACCATTCGTGATCAACCAGCTCACGCGTCATCCTCGCAACGAAATGACAATCCCAATCCCCGCGCACATCAGCGTATCCACCACATGTTTTCCCCGTGGGTCACCCCAGGCATCCTCCTCCGTTTCCCCGCATTCGGAGTGCTATTAGATCCCGTGCCTTGGGGTTTTCTAATTTTCCTGCAGGTGTGGGATCGTGTAATAGCATCCCCAATTGCGCGGACTGAGGACACGGACTGTGGGCGCCTTCACTTGTTCAATTGAGTTGGCTTGATGTGCGGACTGGATTTGAGCGCGTGACACGCAATGCATAGGCCGAGAAACTTGAAAAGGGAAAGACTAAGCATGTAGTGATAAAGCGGGCACGGAAGTGATGCACAAAGAACCAGATGGACTTCGATACATTGCTCGCATTCATCCCAACTGCATTTGAATGGATAAAATATGACTCTACTCAGAACATTTCACTCAGAACAACACCCGCGTACTCACGGTCATAACGGGGAGGCCAGACATCGTACGACACCAGCACAGAGCGTGCATAACGCATATTAAGCCCCATGCGGGGCTCCAGCTGGCCTAGCCGCCCTGCCCCAGACGGGCGAACGGGCGAACCCCAGTCCCCACACGCCCGGCGCCACCCCCACACCGAGGAGTTTGAACGAGACTCAGAAGCTTTGCAGACAAGGCGCACGATCCATCCAGAAGCGAACAAGCTCTGAAAGCGTGAAACTAAACTGAACTGTCAAGGCTTTGTAGCTCGACATGCAGCGCTTTGGATTCCTCACGCCATGGAGCAATTCGCAGAGGAATATGTGCTGTTACGCTCGAACAGAGAAACGGACTATAAATAGATCTGCTGTGATGATCTCCTTCTCAAGCCGAACTCGAGCGGCGCTTAGTGTGATTGCTACGACCAACGAGTGCCCTAGAGTCTACGATCATGGAGAGTATACGGGAAGACAAAGACAAATCCAGTTATGTTATGTTTAAGCTTTATGTCGCACTTGGAGAAAACCCGGAAGATAGACTATCGCTGACGGAACATGCCACGCACCGCAGGATTACCAAACACACTCCGTCTCGGACTGAAGTACTAAACTTCCCTACTTGAAATAACTCACCTTTCCCCCAATTTACAGCTCAGCGTTCAGCGCTCAGCATCCTCACCATTTGACAGGGTGCTATACTTTAGATATCGAACCGAGGTCGGGTGATCACTGACCATGGCTACACCCCAAATACACCTTATTGCTACCCATACGAATAGCAACAGTTCCTCCGACCCATTTCGACAGCACGGAGCTCCTTGTCCGTCCCCTCTTCGCGTGATATCCTCAAAAAAGAGACGCTGCGCTGAGGCATCTTTAGAATGACAGATGCGCGCTCAGGCGCTCAGATGATACGAGGGGGATTCATCATCGCGTTAAATTTAGAAACTGAATATGCTGCGTATGGTACATTGAGTCGGGCACTTTATACTAGGGGATATCTTTGAATTCCCTTTTGAGGTGTGAGGTGGGTCCATCAATTCGCGCTCGGCTTATTTCTTTCCTTCCAACCCGCTTCTGCTCTGAGGGCTGCAACGTCTGCGTTCATTGCCGACATTGAAATCGACTATTCGGACAGCGGAGCATAATGCGAGGCAATTCGCGCTCTGCTGGACTATCCCGATTTATGTAGCATCTACGTCGCTTCCTCGCTCTCACTGTGACTTCACTGACAATTATCTCAAGTTGTCATTTCACAGTTCGACTCGATTCACTTCGTCATATCTCTTGACGTGGTATACCTGTGTCCGCCACTACCACGGTACGCGAATCCTCAATTCCGCATTCCAGTTTCGAACGGCTATATGGAAGGTGCTCGTGTGGGTGCGCGTGAGGGAGAAAATGGAAGCCTCAATAAGTTGGATTTAGAAGGCAAAATCGGAATTAATGCTCCCCTCATGACCTTACCATTGGTGTATCCGTTGCGAGACATCGACTTTCGCACCATTCTAAAGGGAATCGCACAACCGTTGGTGGGAGTTCTAGAACTGACTTGTCCTCGTGAGTCCTCTAACGCACGACGACTTTATTCACATAAATCACTAATTACACACCGCTTTATCATATGTATTTGGATAATCTCTCGCAGGTACCCTAATTTTTTTACGGTAAATAATTCAATCATTGAAATTACTGTTACTTACATCCCGACTTGAATTTAGGGACTTACTCGACATTAGCACATCCTCGATCCCCTACATCCTCCCATTCCACGCGAACACGAATGCCCACAATCGTCGACATTAATCCCAACAAGTTGTCAGTGTCTGTCAGGACCGAATTTCCGAGTTGTTGATTTGGCTTCACATGAAGACTTGCACTCACGTTCGCACCGGATACCACACACGGCGCACAGCCTTTTCACCTCGCCACCGTAGTGTACTCCCTCCCCTTGGGTTGGGGTTGACTATCGCGTGAAGGCCTATCCTTTTCGGAGGAGGCGATGCGCGTCACGTCAACGGTGAGGTTCTGTTAGCCATGTCTTGGCGCTTCTGTGCATTCAATAATTGAAAGATGACGACACCTTCCCGTAATTTGGTGTGCAATTAACGAAAGCAACTGCTCTTCGGTCGAGATGCGTCTATTCCTCGTGTGGTATTAAATACAGAGGTGACGTTGACTATCCCGCGGTTTTTTTTTTTTTTTTTTTTTTTGAAAGAGAGAGAGATTTGGACACACACGCCCATGATAGCGGTACTACGTGCCGAGTTGGCGCTAACCGCAAGGGCCACATGAAACTTTGCCTAACTATTTGTTTGAATTCGAGAAATTCAAATGGAAGCCCATTGTGCTGGACTTAGCTGAATGTACATCGGAAGACGCTCCTGAGATACAACATGTTGAATGACTCCTGGTTCGCAACATTACTGTCTCTTCAATTCGTGATAAACCATCAACATGCTCAAGAAAGGGATGAACTGAGCCGGAAGGAATTAAAATGTATGAACGCAAGCATGGATCGTTGATTTTCCTGGAGTTCAGCGCTCGTCATGGGCGTGGCATACTAAATGCCTTTGTCCAGCGCATCATTGAAGCGAATAGTATTTATGGCAATGTTCATGTCCAGGGGGATATTGACCAGAGGACGATCATGAAGGTGTCTTTGTAAAAAGCATATAAGGCAGGTATCATGTACACCATGAGTTACATACATGTAAAAATGTAATAGGCTCTCAGCATCCCAAATATACTCGGGTATGGAGCAATAAGAGGAGGCCAGAGCTCTCTGGAATGACTTTTGTAAGCGTTGGTTTCTTATTGTAGATAAAAAACTTCTTACAGAGCGCAACCATCAACGGGAGCAGACTTGAAGGCGTTTCACAACGTACATTCACGCCGTCAAGACCGAGCATTCGATCTTTCTGTGTGTAATGTCATGGGTATCATGTTGACAGTGCGAGGAACGATCTTGATTTGACATAAAGAAAAGGAACAGAGATATTGTCAAACCGCAGTCGAAACAGAAAATATCGGAGGATTACCAACGGAAGAAGCAGAACGGAACAAGGGGTATCAAACTATAACGACTCCAACTGCCATGCTCGCCGCGTTTAGTGCGAGGTTCATTGCCACCTGGAAAGCTAAGGAAGAAAGGTGCACATAAAAAGGATCATACACCCTTCCTACAAGCGCTGAAATCACACTGTTTTTACGTTACCTTTCGGAAAGCTCTGGTAAGGGGCAGAGATGATCGGACTCGACGTATAATTTTACTGGATCAACCTTCTTCGGCGTTTGCCACTGATAATCTAATCTTGTTTTGACGACTTATAATATCAAGTGGCATGCAGATTCATACATACATGGGCCATCTCCCTATGCAAAACGTCCGCATGAGGCCGACATCTTCGACCGGCTCTATCAACGGAACTGTCTACCAGTATCTATCGAGCACGATCCAAGTGACATCATGGCACCAAATCCGACTGGAGGGCGAATGAGTGGCGCTGGACAATTGTCGGATAGTGACTATGTCCGAGGCCTCGAATGTAGATGCTATAGTGGTTTGATAGCAGTGGAGATTTACACTGAGAATTAACTCTCTTAGAATTTATACTACCTACATAGACGGAGTAAACATGGGTTGGAGGTAGAAGCTTGGATACAAAGTACAATTCCGCGTGTACTAATACAGGCTGTCTTACGGATGCTACCTCAATTTGCCGGTCGCCGAAGCCGACTTGGCTTAAAATCGATGGTGGTCTCGAAAAACGGCTCCGAGTTTCTCAGATTCATCAGAATTTTTTGCTGAATACTAGTACTATGTACAGATCCATTACGAAGTACTTAGCGCTTAGTGTTTAGCGCTTAGCACTTACTTTTCTTCGGTCGCTTGACACGCTACGACCTTCCGTGTCAAGGAGGTTTCTAAGAGCAGTAAAAAAATTGCATACACTGGAATTTCTTTTCCTCGATGCCCTTTAGCTTAAGAGATTAGGCTTTATATATTAAAATTATATGTCCTCTCTTAAATGCTACCTTTAAGACCAATCAGCCTAGAACTGAACCGATTCAACTTACTTATGGCCGAACGATAACGAATATGTCCATTCTTCCCCGACGTGTGAGACGTCCAAGGATATGGATCAACTTCGAGTTATCAGCTATAAATATTGCTCGATACACCGGGTTCAATGGGGAATGAATAAGACGGATTATGGCCTATTGACACTGAATGGGAAGGGGGTATCACCGGCTCACGCGAGTTGACGAGTTGGCCGACATGGTCTATAATTACTTCAGGACTAAGATAGCTGCTCGCTAGTTGCTCCTTTAACTTGATTATACAGATAATACGTGAATTGAATTCAGGGATACCCATTTGGGAGTCTGATCAGAATATACAGCGCGCTCGATGTTGGGAGCATATCAAACTCCATGTGAGAGAACAAATCCCATTGTCCCCTTCGACGCTGCTTGGATGAGCACCACCTCATTGCTATGTCCTTGTGGAAATCAGCTTTCTCAGACGGCAGACCGGAGATCCCCATAACCACTGGAGCATGCCTGATGATTGACGTGTGTGACCGTCTTTCTCCATCGGTGCGCCACACATTCTTATTTAGACGGAAAGGTGTTCCAGTTGACATTCTGGTTAAAGAAGTATCCGCGCCTGAGTCGAGTGAGAAGCGAGTTCCAACTGCAAAAGTATTTACAGAATGTTTTATCCAAACTTTTGAAAAGGTTTAGACCTTTGAAAATATCGACGCGAAGCTTTTAATCCCGCTCTTGACAGCCTTCAAAAACGTTCTTAATCCCGTCTGCATATAAAATGCAACGTAGTATTCACCGGAGCGCTTGTTTTCTATAAGATGAGGTATTTACAGTGAATTTTAATAAAATAGCACGCCGCAGTAATAATAATATTGAATGAAAACCAGTTTTGAGGACAAGAAGAGCGACTGCCAAGGCAAATATCATAAAATCTTGAGATAATGGTGACGCCGCCTGCAACAGGTTCACTGCAGATCCTAGATATAGGTATATTGAATTCAATGCACCGGTTCCGTGTTTCTCGCAGTCGATGCTTGTGATTCGAAGCTCTGCATATGTTTGAAGACACAAGTGCAACGCTTCCAAGAGGCTAAATTTGTTCTTCGCATCGCATGTGACGCGAGCTTTTTACAGAGCCATAAACATTGTTGTTCGGTATCTTGCATAGATAAGAGTGTAAACAAAATAAGGAATAATCATGTATGATAGCGTTGATATCTCGGTGTGCTCGACAATACTCTATACGCATATGTAGACTGCTGCCATCTATTCAAAGTTTATTTGATTTATATTCTGATTAATATTATAAGAGAGAAGCATGAGTACACCCAGGCAGTCATGTCTAAAGTATATGTATCCAATAGACAACTCTTATTAAATAGACAGTATCAAAGACGGAATACAGTACTACGTTTAAAGCACGAGAACCACGGATAGAACAACGTAGGTGGGAAGAGTCAAGCGGAGCCGGAAGGACAATCATAGTTAGCAGACAAGTAGAATAACATCGTCGTTGATACGGAGAGCTTAACCCCAGATAGTGATAAATCTTGATATCATGGATTTTCTATTAAGAGTTCTGGGTTGAAACGATAGGCATCATTGAAATGTAAATCAAATCAAGCGAAAGATCGAAATTTGGAGCTTCTCAAAAACCTACATGGATTGGGGAAAAGATATCAGTACCAAATCTTGAGCCAAATTGCAATATTGGACTGACCCTTATCATAGATCTAGAGCAGGAGAATGGCGTTTGCTGAAGAAAGGCAAGTTCGTCCGAGCCGGAAGATGCCGAAATCCAATGGGCATGAATACGGCAGATGATCCACGTGCCGTAGTTTTCACCTCTCACCCATTGGGCTCCTCCTTCATGGCTACAACCTCCCGCTCTCTCATAAATACGCTTCCTCATGGAATTCTAGGCGAAATATTTAAGGAATTTATACCTCAAAATTCCCTCCAATCTCCCCAACCCGACGTAACCATTGCTCCAATGGTCCTTTGTCACGTCTGCTCATTTTGGCGGAGCCTGGTCCTCACAAATCCCAGCTTATGGTTGTATCTCTATTTGCTCTTTTACACCTGGAAAACGGGTCAAGGTGACTCTTATCTGGTCGAAATCAAAGGGAAATTTAAATTCACATCCTGGTGGGCAAAAAACCAGGGTACCATAGCGCCATTTCTACGATTCGACGCTGATGCGAAGGTGTATTTGCCTCCCGAACGCTACAAGTTGGACTTGAGCCGCAAAAAGACCCCGTTATTTTATGCGTATATTGTCTCGGACCAACACTCACAGCTACATTCAGTCTTCTGGGCCCATATGCCACCGATTGCATGTTGCAATTGCGTACACTCGTGAAATCAGATGAACGAGCATGGACAACGTTTTCGGAGGCCCAGTGTCGTACACCAAGCTACATCCCATATCGTCGGCGGCGTCTTTCTGTTCAGAATGCAGTGATGCTGCGCAACTTCAATGTCCCAAAGCACTGGTCCAACTTGACTCGCATAATACTCGCCGGAATCTCAATCAACCTAGACGTCTGGTATTCCCTTGTACGTGGGCTGTTTCCGTTTTGAAGAAATCCGCAATGTCCACAATTTCTCCGAACCGCCGAAATGCATTCTTTTATACCTTTCGACGCTGTTCGTCCACGTTTACGATGAAGTCCCGAATGGAACCACGATCCTTTTTGATAACCTTCAGCTCTCTACTTTGCGTACCCTTGCGCTACACTCGTATGTAACACTGGTGGATGGTCAGCGCGCCATAAACGAGCTATTGATGGTGCTTCAATCCGCTCCGGGAATCACAACACTCTTCTTGGAAGACAGCTGTGATAGCTTCTTCGTTAACAGGCATGTGTCCACTATGGAGCTACGTCCATCATCTATCGTACCTCATCCTCAATTTTTCGCCAATCCCCGAGTGGCTAGGCCTCAATATGCCGGAAGACGTTGAGAGAGAAGCATATGAAGCATTCTTCGCTGTCGGGAGTTGGCTGAATTTGACGAATGTCCCATTCGGACAGTGACGTTAAATGATGACCAGTGTTCATAAGTATACGAACCCCTTGTTTAAAAGGTAAGGCGAGTGAGAGGAACAGGCTCTTCTTGAATTCGCACTCAAAAGTAGTTCCAATTTCCAAACCATAACAATAATATTAGGCATATAGATGGAATGATACTTTTGACATAAATAAGCAGGGCGGCGAGAGCAAAAAACAAAGACAGCAACGAAAAAGCAACCACGAAGGTAGTAAGCATGATACACCACAGCAGACAGCAAAACAAAAAGCAGAAAATAAAATCCGCAGGTGCACTTCAGATCACTCCGCCCTCTTCTTACCCCACCTTTTCTCCGTTCGTTCGCGCTCCTCGCGCTCTAGACGATCCCTTTCCTGTACGGCGGCAATTTCTTGCACTCGCGCAACCTCAGCCATCAAATCACGGTACCCATCCGGGTATTGAATGGGAACAGGCTGCGGGGGCAACACACTCTCGATGACGCTGGTCGTGGAGTTGTTGGCGGTGTGACGACGATATTCGGCAGCGGGGAGGTACGGATGGCTAGGGTGGCGCGAAGTGGAGGTGCTGGAGGATGGCACGGCGGCAGTGGTAGGGGCAGGTGGGAGCGAGATCGACACGTCGCTGCGCGGTGAACGCCGAGGGCGACCACGAGGGGGGAGTAGATAACCATCGCGATGGCTCGCGCGTGTTGGGCTCGTCGTCGACGACGATGGCGATGATGATTGTGCCGCTGCCTCCGCTCTCATAGCTGATATCTGGCTGGCCACGAAGGCTACCACATCCGCAGACAGCTCCTGCATTCCATGGGGCAGCATTTCTTGAACCTGCTGCTCCGCAAAGACGGGTATGTGCTGCGATGATTGCCAGTGGACTTCAGGCGGTGGCTGAGGCTGCTGTTTCTGTGTCGTCGCTCCCATCGTCATTGACGATACAGCCGCCCATTGTGAGGCCCTCTTCAATGCAGCTGCGTTCGCGAGCGCCCTCTCCATCTCTTGCGCCTGCAGGGTCTTGGCTCGGCGGCTACCATGCGTCGTCTGGCTTTGGATCGAGGGTGAGGGCGGTGCGTGATCGTAGCTTTCCGGAGTCGACGTCAGCGATGAAATCGAATGTGTCGATGCTGACGAGGAGGATACTGTCGGCGGTGAGGAGTAAGTCGATGAAAAAGGGGTCATCGGCGATGACGCCGACGCGTTCTGGTCCTGGAACTGTGGCCATGACTGCGATCCCCATGGGTCCAGAGTCGGGCTCGACGCTGCTGTCGTTTCTCGGTACGCGGGCGCCTCTGGTGCGTAGATTTGGGTCTGATCGTGGGACACCGAGGAGGTAGAATGATTTGACCAGACGTTTTTATGTGCAGACGCGGCGCTGGGAAACATGGTCGGCGCAGAGGGAACATTTATATATTCGGGAATCGTCGCGGCTGGCGGCAGCTGCTCTTCGTTGACTGAGAACGGCGCTGTTGACCAATCGTACTGTGGCGATGGCTCCGTCGCCGATGACGCGAGATATGACACCTCTGTTGAGCCCTGTGATGGGACATAAAAGGGTCGCTCCTGCGTCGGTTGACCTCCTTGGGCGGACGCTGATGCCTGCGTTGGCTCGCCCAGTGCTCCAGACAAAGAAGACGAGGAGGAAAAATGCACGGCGACGTGATTCCAGCCGCTCTCTAAAGGAACGGAGAAGCGAACAGCAGGATGAATATCAATGGCAGCCTGCGCGAGATTCGAGAACGACGTCACCGAAGAAGACGTGGCATTGGCATCGGGGTACGCGTCTCGAAGAATGGTATCACGCGACGAGCGCGCAAGTGGAGGCAATAATGACGGTCCCGAGTCTGAGAATATGGGCGACTCATCCTCAGCCTTCGCCTTGTTTTTCGCTTTCCCCGCGTCCTTCGCGTTCTTCTCCACCTGCGACAAGTTATGTACCCTTGGTTGCGGAGGTGATCTCTTCATTGGGGGAGGAACTGATGATCCTCTATTAGGGGCGAACTTGCATTTACCAATCTTCGAATGGTATTTTAGGCCGCTTCGCTGCCTGAAAGATTTGTTGCAGCCTGGGTTCTAGAAGCAGTCAGCAAGTCGACCACAAATATGATGCAGTGCTTGGCTTACGGTGCATTTTACTGGCTTGTCGGAATCTTTGGGCGCTGATTTTTTAGGCTTCTTCGGCGTTGGAGGAAGAGGGAGGGGGTCAAGGACAGATGGCTGAGGAGGAGTGGCTGGGCCCGCGTTGGAACGTGGTGGATGATATCTTGGAGGATTCGTCGCTTGCTCGCCGGGCACGTCAAAGCGAACGTCAGGCGTCGACGCTGTTGGCCTGCTACTTTCTTCAATGGCTGTTGACTCGGGCATGTGTTCTACTTCAAAACCTCCCACTTGCCCCTCAACGCTCATGCCGTACCAGTCGTCCACATTGAAACCCATCTGATTGTATTGGATGTCGGTGTCGGACATGGCTAACCCGTGCAGCGATTGATACCCCTCGGAGTAGGGGAGTTGGTCATCGTAGGTCGCTGAGGTCGCAGAATTACCGGTAAATGATTGAATGCCTCCATCGCTGTCATTGTTGAATGAGGGAGGTAGAGATTGAGATTCTGGCGATGACAAGTGCTGACGCGTTCCGGCACCCGACGGACCGGCTTCGTTATAAATGAGTGCACCGCTGCGGCTCGTATGCGTATTCGCCTCGGGAACGAACCAATCTGGCGGCAGAGACGCAGATGGAGACAAAGATGGGGTTTGGGCGCGGAGGGGCTGAGACCTTGCCGAAAACGAGAATGGGGCTGGATTCCCTCCATGTTTAAAAAGGTTATGTTCAAAAAATGCCCGAAAATCGGGCAAATTCAACTGGCATTGGCGGCAAGAAAAATTTAAAGACTAGACAACATAGAAAGTTTCAGCAACAAGATAGGTCTGATACGAGGATAAGCTAACAACATACCCAGATTTTCTCCACCGCTTCTTCTCGCGAGCACTGGTTGTGACTTGCATGCAAAGGTCAGCACGCATCTTCGAATCAACTAGATAAAAACAAACTCACATCGCATATTCTGTCGCATACTCTTGGAACTGGATATGCTTTGCATAGTTGTAATCGAATTCTTCGATACTGTTGCTGTTGTTGGTGTTGTTGGCGGCCATCTGGAGAGGAAGTAAATGCAAATGGGGAAGGTAATTTCCCAAACTGGTTTAGGAGATATAAGTTCAGTAAGATTGAACGAGCAATGAAGCAAGGGTGGTTGTACGGAATGTGGAACAAGTACTGTAAAAGTATTAGAGACGTTCGGATACTCACACTCGATCTCAAATTAAGTCGGGTTCGCCAAGGAGTAGCTGGGCAACGATGTCGAAGAGTCGAAAAGCGGAGCGTCGGATACAACGCAGAGAAAATAGAGGGAATGGAAAGAAGCAAGAGGCTGAAATAAAAGACGAGTGTAGAGCGTCAGGGAGAGAGTTTAGCGCTTTAAATAAATCTAATGATCTTCAGCTCATGTCCTTTAAAGTCAAGTGGCTAGGCACTATCCGTGCAGGGACACACACCCGGAAGAGCATTCTTCCTCTTCGGGCATAGATTTCTGTAAACATACTGATAGCGATGACGCCCGCAGTCCCTGGCTGGTCCTCTGCGCCCCCGAGTCATCGCTTCAGATCCCTACGGTCCACGGCCTCTGCAGAAGTTGCTTCAAGCGAAAGGTGTGCTTGCTTCCATCTATCAAATTTTAAACTCCTCAGCCACGCTACATGGGATCGACGATTCGCTGTCATTGTATCTGTATCTTCTCGATGTTCGTCAAATCAGGCCCCCAAAAAACATTAGACAGAACTGGAATTCCTCCATGTCTGCAACCGGATTAATAAAATAACCCCGCTTGTGCATCGTTCACGCACGCGCCGCGCTGGTGAAGGAGGACCTCTTCAGTTTGATTGGTGAGTGAACAGGAACGAGTTGGATAAGGTTTGGACATAAACCAGCTCAGCTATCGAACGCGTTAAGGCTATCATCTCCAGCGGGATAAGCCGATCCTTTGGGAAATTTTCCATGCGCCACCTTGACATTCATGCGCGTCTCGCGTCCGTTGCTCACACAGTGCAATCCGGTATATCGTTTGAGGATATGTGTGAGATAAAAAAAAAATTCACGCCATTTACACCACATTTCTCGACGACGGGCGAGGACCTGAAGGGCACGATTGCAGTGCAGCCACGCTATCAGTCGACCACCGCCAATACGTCCAGTTACCAAACTCGGTAATTGTGGCGGGTACTTATAATTAGAATTGCCGTCATGCTGATGGCGCTGATGTCCAGATTCAGTTCACGAGTCCGTGTCAATGCTCACCGTCAGACTCAAAGCGAGCCCCCTTGGGACGTAGGTAGAGGATTAGAAAGGTGTATATATAAGCACTATGACACTGAATGCATTGGCCCAAGTCAGAGTGTCGAAGAAGGCCGTGGTCGAAAGATGACTGGGAATCCTGAGATGTCGAATGCGAGGCAACGAAATCCCACTGGCATTTGACACTCCGCCCATTGTCAAGAGAAATCCAAAGGCCTAAAGGTACAATGGAGTCATGTAGGCAAGTGCAGAATGTCTCTTGCTCTCAGCGCTCGCTTGAAATTCGAGCGACGTTATTCCCAATCGGGTACTGTGCCTCACGCGCAATCCAGTCAATCATCGAAGCAGTCGACCCCATTGCGTAGTCTAGACTACTATCAGAACTTTATTCAGAACCAACTCCGACAATGAGAATGGACCACCCCAAATTTAAACGCCTATGCTACAACTCAACAACCCGCAACGCCTTCGAAGCTCCGCCACTCAACACAAGGCTGTGTGAGAGTTGGCGCGTGTCATGGACCCACAGACTTGATTGTGAAATCACTATTTTACATCGTGATAAATGTGATTTGGTAGAGGGGTCGGTCCGTGATAGCCTGACTCGGGACACAGCAACGCGCCAGATGGATGCCTTAGAACTCGGCGAATACGGACTCCCATATGAGAGCATCCGCCCAGGACGCCTTGAGGCGGAGAGTCCAGAGCATGGACTATAGCCTATATGATATATCAAGTCACTTGATACTTTATCTGAGTTACCGTTTGCGCCGCATTTATCCCTCTAAGTAGTACTTCGATTATGAAGGTGTCATAGGCATAGGCGCTGTACTTTGCGCATGAAAGCTCGCTCATCTCGCATGCATCAACAGGTAGCTCTAGTGCTAGGAGACCAAAAGACTGGAACTCAATTGTTAAGTTTGAAAGCATTGTCTAATTCCGAAGACACGTGTGGAGACTGCCAATCAAGTCCTAGCGCGGCCAACGCAAATAAGCTGCGCCTGTCCTCATCGGCCAATGGATTTCAGTTCGTTAAACTATTGATAATAAATGCTTACCTTGGAAGTCGTACCTCGAACGCCGCATTGCTCCCATTCAATCACATCCGCAATCAGAATTCGGAACTACATTGATTAATACAAAACAAGGTTTCGATACGCATTGTCGACGCAGATAGGTGACTCCACTTTGATTTGTAGGCTTTCGGGTTTCGGAGAAGGAGTCTATGTCCACGTCGTTAGACATTATCTTCTGACCTGCGGAGAGGCGAAGTGGTACAGAAAAACTTTTTATTTTGGGCCACGATGCAGGACATTTGGCGCCGTTGGGGTTCATGATGGAGTTTTCCAGAGTAGTAGTGTGTGTTCTCACCGGGAATTCTAGAAGATATTTTGCCAGGGTAATAGCATGTGTCTTGACTCGGAAAAATGGAGATGTTGTTCAAATCGATCTGTGGTTCGCTTCTCAAGAAATTTACGAACCACCGATCCAGGCCGTTCAGCGCTCCGCTTCGATGCGACTCTACTAGTGCACACATTGACTGACTGAAATGCCATAGAAATTGTTAAAGAGTAATTGCCGTATGTTCTGAGTAACGATATGACTATTTGAATTGTTCAAGGCGACTTTGCTTGGAAAAATTCAAGCGTCGTCGACGCCCACGATATTTTCCCAATCAAAACCTCAACCGTCAGGTCAAAACATCGACTACGGCCGGAAGGATAGGTCAACATCCTCAAGCTCTGTCAAATCCTGTCTGTAAAAGTCTCCACTATGTTACGGCCTATATACTGACTGAATTTATGAAACGTCGCCATCGTTAGTAAAGGTCGAGCAAAGCAACGCGGGCCCTGACGCCACTGAGGAACAACATAGAATGTTGGCCCTCCCATTCTCCCCCGCATCACTCACACGCCGCCTACAAGTTTTCAGAGTCTCCTATACATTTAACAAGATTAACAGCCTCTACTTTGATATCCACCTCGTCCAACATGGGCCAACATCGAGAGCACAACACTGCGAACTCCGACAACATCAACAATAACATCAAGGACGCCGACACCCATGCAGGTTCTCATATCAAATCACCATCGTTAGCTTCTCTTTGTTTTACGTGCTCTTTCTGCGCAAGTTTTGGCGCCTCTGCTCTTCAAAGCAACGTACAGCGTTGATCAAGCAATCTGCTGTCGGCCGTGGTGAGTGACTTCATTTCGAGGTTCAAGATCTATCTCAGTCCACTCCTGCATCCCAAGTCGCACTTCATGTCAAACGAAGAACATACATATACCTCTACCATCCAGGTTTCGAGGATATTTGACCGAAAGAGTGGCCCGTAAACGCGTTCGACGACGGCCAACTTTCTCAACTCTCCGGTCCGCTCGCGACACATCAGCGCATGCGCCCTTTCCAACCAATCCAACACCTACAAGCTGGGACCCGTAATTGATGCCTGACAAAGATACAGGCGAATACCCTACGCACTGCTACTACTTCAGTATGTCGGAGGCATACACAAGAAGGGTTTTCCGGAGACAAAAGCAACGAATAGGATGGCATCATGGGGCGGGCCAATGGCAGGCGAGCGTCTGTAAGTTTTTCTTACTCAGTTTCGTGAATAGTTAACAATCATACATACAGCAGATCTCCTCTAATAAGTCGTCATAAATTGCTTTTAGTGCTCTATACTTCGTCTTCAGAAGTTAAGAATAACCGCACTTCGCTCAATGCCACTCAACTCAATACTCCAAACGTCGTTACCAAGCCCAGTCCCTTGCCTTGCCACTGCAGAATGCCCACCTTTGCACCGACATACCGAGATATTTGTCTCTTGAATGGTTTATGGTTTTCAGCACTGTAGCCTACAATAGATCATGATGCGCGACCTCCGCCATCATCGAACATCATTATATGGCCACACCCGAACCAACCTTGTAGAAGATTCTCTATGTAACTCAAGAATTGATCGAGAAAGAGTCAATACTCTCGTTCATTATGGATCCATTCGCCTTGCTTTCAGGTCTTCAAAAGCAGCCATTATTCCGAAGCCGAATATCAACACAGGACACAACTTGTTAACGCAAATCGGCCCATAAGTCATGTCGCACCTTTCATTTCTCACTGAAGAGAGATTACGAGTTATAATCCTCCTCCATGAAATCATATTTTGGTCCACCTTACGGGTGGCGCTGCAAAACGTCGAAACGTTGAATAAGTTAAACTTCCTTCATGACTCTTCGGCAATTTTTGGTGCAGCGTTTGTTCTTCAAGCAGCTTCAGGAGCACGGTTGATGGAAGCCGTTGAACTAAAAACATACGCATGGTTGGACCGGCATCGGAAGGCGAACTTTACAGAGGTTGGGAGAAGATTCAAGTCAACACTCTTGATGGTCGTAAAAGCGCACGGGCCGCATTGCTTACCAACGGTTTCTGGGCTGGACCAGCCTCTCCATCGTTCGCTTCATCATCATCCTCTATCCGCTCAGGGGGAAGCACTCTCAAATTGCGAGGGGTCACAAAACTCATTCCTTGCACTTCAAAGGCTAGCTGTTACTCTCCTTGGGCCCCTGAAGAAATCGAACACGGCATGTTATGCTCTAATTGGGAATGGAAGGAGTGCGTACGTATCTATCGAGAAGTAGACTTTTCGAGCGACTGAGGCGATTAGGAGATTTTTGGTGCGTTTTTTCCCTTCTATAATGCTTATTTTTCTGCTCAACACGACACGTATCATAGAATCCATCGCTTCCACCGGTATGCTGTATCCAAGGTCAAGGAAGCACTCACTCTGACACCTGGAAACTCGATCGACGATTTGAATAATGCCTGTTTGCCTCGTTGTCTGCGCCCTGTTCATCGCCGTCGATCCTCCGGTCCTGCCGTCATACAGGCTCAAAATTTTTTCCACATGACATCCCCGTCCAGCCACTTTCCCTCTTCGTCCAAAAACTTCTGGTCTTTGTACCGTAGAATGATTCAAATTCTCTCCAGTGACGAATCGCCTGAAATCTATCCAACTTGCAAGATAGACGATCTTAGGAGGGTGATTTTCAATCGCCCGGATGTCGGTCATATTTCAATCTGTGCTCTTCAATCGCCAGCGATCGTGGCTCGTTAGCCGAGCGTAACAGACCTTATATTCTTCTACGACATTCGCCTTCAACGCCGATTTTGCGATCTGAGCAGCATCTGCTTTTGCTCAGACTATTTTTATCACTTTTAAAAAAGCCGCGCATAAAATTAGTCGACTTTCTCGATGAACATTGCAGATCAATGATATGCACGCAACGATCGTCGAGTTTCCCCTTCGATCTTTTTCTGAAGGACTTGCAGCCTCAAAAGTCCACAGGCGAGACGATTGTGATTTACTTAACAGAACAGTCAATAGCGTCGCTTGCTATTGCTGCTTGGGAAATTACCCTTTTCAACGACGAGAATGTGCTTTGGATGCCCCGCTACCTTCATATATGTGGTTCTTGTCGCCTGTTTTCTTCTCCTACTCCATGCCGCGTCGCTGTCCGTAACAGTCCTTAATATGCGACCACTCGGGTAATATGGCCTCCGATGGAATGATCGTCTATATTACTCAAATCGATGAATGAGCTCGGGTCATACTCCTCAGATCCAGAGAACTTCAGGTAACAGCCCAGCGGATAATTGTGGATCGATGTTAATGCAACGCGTCACATCACATACCACGTGAACCACAGTACCCCGAAGTGTGGCTGGCCTCGACGTTCGTCTTCATCACTGCGTCACTCTTCTTCAAGTCCATATCTGCGCAACAGTGTGTCTTTTACCTACGATATTTATCTAAGGTGCCTCGACGCCGTCTCTCCTATCTCGGACGATCGTCACAAAAGACAACGATTCCATTATCTCGCAAACGTAGGATCTCCCCACCGGGAATTTCTCTCTCCTTTCCAAATCAATCAAGACTACAAATCGAAGACTTGCCAAACCTTCAAGGCTGGGTTATGGCGGGCGTCCCGAATCGCTTGAATTGCGGAGAATTCGACGCTTGGGTTATCATGGACGGCGTTGCAGTGACTACATATATATGGCGTAGAGCAGAAGAAAGGTGGGAACCCAGTCAGTTGTTGGATTATCTCCGAAGCGGGCAAGGTGCGTGTTCTATGCGTCCCAAGTTCTGTGTCCCAGTTATTGACGTAGATATTTAAAGTCTATGACTATACCGTCTATGTGAACTTGGATGGACATTCGGTATCCGGCATGATTGCCTGGAACGAAAATAGACGCCATTTTGGAACTTGCCAGATATCGCGCTGTCAAGTATCGCAAACGGAAATGCAGGAGTCCATATTTGGCGATTTGGAATTGACGGGCCAGTTATACATTCCCTAAACGTTACACGCCTTTTGTACAACTCTGAGGTCAAAAAATAGATGACGATATTGCACTTGAGCGTTGTCCTGTCCGAAGCATTTGCGAGATTGAAGTCATCATATAAGAGCCAAATCTACAAAGCTCTCGCCGATTCAATAAGTTTCTGTATGCAGCACTCCTATAATGGACAAACTTCATGAACGTTCGAACAAAGGGCCAACTCATCGGATACAGTGAGGTCTCACATAATTCTCAACTTAACAGACGCTGACGTGTGTGCTGCTTTTTCTCGAAAGGTACGAGTTGGCAGCACGTAATTGCGCCAAGGAGTTACAACAGCGAGCCAGTTGGGAAAGCAATAAAATTTACGTTTAAATATCGCCCTGTTGGTTGGTCATTATGACTCTTGCAATACCGGATCAGTCTGTAGATTGATTATTTTATCAGCGACGTTGGAGGCGGCCGGTATTGGCCCCCTCAGAACTATACAAAATTGATAACTGAGCTTGCGCTCAGTGGCTCAAACAGGGAGTATTTCTAAGCGTACTGTCCTTCCCGATAAAAGGACCTAGCTTGGTCTTGAAGCTTGAAGTTTGCTTGAAGTTTGTCTTCTCTTTCTTTCAGTATTTGATCGCCACAAAAGCCTTTCCCGTACATCTACCTCTCTGAATCTCTAGTATCAAGTAGTCTACCATAAATTTCAATCAATCCGTCACAAGTATGCGCTTCTATACGCACTTCAAAAGGCGCGTAAGTGTACAATTGGTGTACAAAGATTAGATCGCGGAGTGTCACCCGCACGTGAGCTCGAGTAACGGGACGGTCACGCACAACTGGTTTATGCCATTGCTCTGTCTCTTTACGTCCATCTCTCTCCGAAATCTCCAGTCTCATAACTGTAACGCGTTGAATACTGATCTTAGACTCTTCACTCAGATACAAGTCGTTTCATCCAAGCTGCGGTCACCTACGCGTCTCAGGATCCCACATGTCCACGTCAATTGTACGGGATCGCCTCAGCTGTAGCGGATTCGAAGTTTGGATCAACATAAATGGCGTAAAAGCAGCGACATATGAAGTGGAGCACGAGAAGAGTGAAAAGGAGGAGAGAACTAGTTGCTGGATTGCATCTGTGGCGGACACGGTACGCAACGGTTCCTGCTGCTGCGTCCTACTGGCTCATTGGGCACCTCCCTAACATTGTTTTATCTTTACAGGAGTTTTCTGTATCATTTCATCGCAAAGAGTACGACGAATATGATTACGCTTCAGCATTGACTTTGGATGGGCTCATTGTTGATGACTCGGTATATCTGAACTCAGACGACAGCACTTCGGAAATTCTGACATTATCTACCTATCCAATCTCGCGTACGGAAGAAACAAATTTCGTATTTGGACATCTGGAGTCTATAGGTCAGTGAATTACTTTGATACTGTCGTCAGTCATTACCATTTTGTCAAAGACGATGACAACACACAGTCCGAAGACCTGTCTACCCAAAATATTGGCGAAATCAAAGTTGTAATTCAAAGAGTCAAAGCCGTTTTTTCCTCACGTTCGAAGAAGATCACATACAATGTTCTATCAGCGAAGAGAGTTGATGAACGTTCGCATAAAGCATTGAGCCATCAAATAAAGTGAGTTGACGTGCACGTACCATTGAAGTATGTCCTGATTTTTGATAGAAATGGGCAAATTTATGAATGCGAGTATAACGACCCTGAGACATATGATTGTGTTAACCAAGGCGACGCGATAATATTTACGTTCAAATACCGTCCGCTTGGTTTGTTGTCATCTCCTTCGATACTTTCACATTAAATTAATGATATGCCCAGAGATGTTACAAGCTACAGGTGTCGCTCCTCGCTCAGTTTCTCCGGAAATTTGCAAAGAGGTTTCTGTTCCAGCATCTCACACAAGTGCAGAGAATGCGTCTAATTTACCAAACATAAAGCAAGAGCACAGCGACGGCGAGTCAGACTCGGAGGAGGAGGATGTTAAGGAGATGCTCGCGAAAGCACACGAACTACTCGTCCGTTTCCAAATGTCATATGCCTGCGACTTCTTTCTGACTTTGTTTCTGTAGGCGAAAATCGAAAGCACGCGAAGCAAACGACGCGCTAAGAAAGAGGCCGGGAGAGCCAAGAAAAAGGTGAAAACCGAACCCACGACGAATCACTTTATTCCAGGCGAGGTCATCGACCTGACTTGACTGAACCCGAAGCTACAGTAATTTCGGTGTTTTGGCATTACCTCCAACTGCTCCTGAAAATTTATCACTTAATCGTGACTCCATACGTAGAACTGAACTCTCATCGCAGTTGAGGTGATTGAGAAAATCATGGTGCGTTTTTTGCTCCTATGATTCTGAATTTCAATTTGAAAACTACAATTTCCATAGAATCACGCTGCTCCTCGACATCTATAATTTACACCTTGTGTTTTCTTTCATTCTGCATGCGCTGCATATATTGCAATTTCTTGCTCTAATCCCTTGCCCTGTATTTTCTTTATAATTTATTCCAAATCTTAAATCGAATTCAAGATTTTGTAGACCGTTATTATATCCAGAGAACATGGGTAGAGATCAAGACTTAGCTTTCCTTGAAGCCTGAGGCTTCTCCATATTCACCTCCACTTTTCCTCTATGCCCCCTATATCTGATATTGTCTGCCCCGCTGATACTACTGACCTTCGTTCATGTGGGTAGAACGAGATGCTTTTATAGTCCCTTGTTGGTAATTCTGTCAAAAACGGACTTCCGGTGCGTTTCGTCCCGTATATTTTTCCCTCTTCCAAACATTGACACTCTTTAGTACTTTAGTAGTGACGTCATAATTGAAGGCGAGTCTAGAATAGATTGCTATCAACCCTTTCATCGTATCTCCTTGTTGCAATTGTTCTTATTGTCTGCATTCGATGGCCTCTCTTTCATCCTTCCCTTGCCTCTGACCATCACTCAAACCCGATCTTATACCCTCTTCATACAATATTCATACGTAGCTGTGCTACGGCAATATGTTGACCTACTCATTCTTTTAAAGCTGATTTCTCATTCCTGCCCTTCATTAGCTTCGCCCTTGCCTCTATTGTTGTGTTTTCCCCATGTCTCATCCTACACCTGTAAGACATCTGCAATACAAAGGATTTGAATGAGAAACAAGAGAAGGAACTGCATGGATTACGTCTGAATCTGGAAATGTTAGTCGCGCTTTTTTGTTTTCGGTATGACTTTCTGACTTTTCATGATAGCGCTTCTCGATTTGCTATCGAAAACTAGACATACCAGAATTCAGTCGTTTCAAGTACAACGACTTTGCTGCAAAGGTTTATCTCGATGGTCGGGAAGTCTTTGTAGGAGCTTACAAGTCCTGGTCTACTGGAGAAACCCAGACCATATCCTGCATTGAAATATCACCAATAATGGGCAGGGACTTTATCTTCGGGTCAGCAGACTTTACAGGTAACGTATGGTATGTTTTTTTCCTCGGTCAGTACCTTACTTGAACGCTTGGCAGATGACGACGCTTTTTTGAGCCATTCCTCAGCTGCACAAATCGGAGAGATCAGGAGTAAGCTGTTCCCAACCAATGTCGAAATGATACGACCAGACGTACCGGGAATAGATTGTCCAGATTCAAGCAAAATACACGAGCGCTTGAAGAAAGGATGTGATCATCAAATTAAGTGAGCTTCGATACAGCTGTTGGAGATATTTCGCTAATTTATGAAAGGTATTCCGAGGCCAAAAGTATAATACCTAGAGGCACCTGTTATCAGGCAAATCTGTGGCCGTTGGACGATCCAGTCATATTTATCTTCAAGTATCGACCGCTTGGTGAGTTTTCATTGAGCCACGGCTTGCTCTCTATTTAGTAGGAGTTTCTCAATATCGTATTCCTCGATTTTTTTTAGAAATGTTGCAGGCGAATGGAATAGCTCTTCGTCCACCTCCTGCCCAATGCCTTGATGGTAAAGATGAAAATGACAAGGAAAGCGATGATGAGAACGACGAGATCGTCAAAAAGGAACGTACTTTACTTGTAAGCTTCGGTTTTTTTACGTCGACCGTGCTTGCTAAAAGGTGGTACTGTCTAGGCCGCGCTCGAGGAAGTTAGGGGACTAAAACGCTCTAGGAATGAGATCGACCGACCGACGAAGAGAATAAAGACAGAGCACAGCGAAATAAAATATAGCCCCCCTCAAGCTGTTGATCTAACTGGAGAGCAAGATGGGCTCCGAAGCTTGAGCTCTGGTAGGCATGTAGAAGTCATTGATTTGACTTTGTAATTTTCCTTGCTATATTTTGCAGTAATCCTAAGCTTCTATATCCTGCAAACTATACCCATATATCATGTATTCCAGTAGATTAATGGTTAATCATTATGATTGAAGTTTCTACTCGCCGATCTAGTTCTAGAGCATTGGCCCATGCTAGGCGATGTTCGAAAACACCAAGAAAACGTCACTAAATATCCCAAGATAATCGTCATATCCGGAAAGCGACCTGGTCTAGATTCAGGCCTTAGGCGCCGTCGTGAGCTGCGACGTACTGTATTATCTGGCCTCACTTACTTAGTACCAACTCCTCACCTCTACGTCCTGCTATCAGTCTTTCAGCCAAATTTCATTCTTCCGAAGTGCGCAGATTCGTAAAATTACCAGGCAACAGTATAAAAATACAATGCAGTGATTTAAAAGTACATGTTGGGTATCTATCATGGACGAGATAGAAAGGCGTGCAGCAATAAAACTAATACAACTAAAATATGAAATCGACCTCAAAGTCCGCGCTCAAACCCCTCTAGATTTTACAAACGGCCATCATCTACGCCGTCAGCGCCTTCCGCAGATCCTCCTTCTGCTTGGGCGTCAGCCGATCAGGGAACACCACGTCCCAAACCACCGTCAGATCGCCTTTACTCTTCACCGCGCCATCCTTGCGCACCGGCATACCCTCCCCTGAAATCAGCATTGTCTGCCCAGGCTTCACGACACCCTGCGGCACCGCGATCTGCAGCTTGCGCCCGTCAAGGAGCTCAAGCGTCTTGCTTAGCTTCGCCACGCCGGCTGGGGGGCCCGCGAGAGCCTCCACCAGCGGGATCCTGAGCTTCGCTTTCAGGTCGTTGCCGTCACGAGAGAATACCTCGTGCGGCTTCTCCTCGACCACAAAAACAAGGTCCTGCGCCTCGCCCGTGAGCGCCTGCTCGTTCCCTGCGCGCGGGAAGCGCACTTTCGTGCCCGTCTTCCATCCGGGCTGGATCGTAATCTCGAGGACCTTGTCCTCCGTCGTGCCGTCGAGTAGGCGCCGTCCGACTTTGAGGTGCTTCACGCCCCCGCTGTAGAGCTCCTCGAGGGAGACTTTGAGTGGTCGTGTGATTTCGGATTTGGTTTCAGATGGTTTGGTGGGTGAGGGTGGTCGTCTGGGGCGTTGTTGTTGTGAAGTGGGACGCGAGCGTGGCATGCCGCCGGGCATTCCGCCGCCAGATGAGAAGGATGTGAACCCGGACATGTCGTCGTCTTCATCCTGTCCGCCGAACATTCCTCCCATTCCGCCTGAACGACGTCCACCACCGCCCATCCCGCCTAGGTTGCCAAAAAGACCTGAGCCAAACATTTGTCTAGAATAAAGTTAATGACGTCAGCGGATGTGTGGAGAAGAGAAAGAAAAAAAACAAGGAATTGGTGCACGCACTCGAATATCTTTTGTGGGTCTGATGGGTTGAACCCGCCGCCGCGACTGCTGAAGCTGCCCCCTGGTCCTCCCGAGGTGAACGTGAATGTCGTGCCTCCTGGACCGCTTGCGCCAGGGAACCCGCTGAAGCCCGAGAACCCTCCCGGACCGCCTGCTCCTGGTGACGGGCCTCCTCCGCCTTTGAGTCCCTCCTCGCCGAACTGGTCATATATCGCTCGTTTTTGGCTATCGCTCAGAACCTCGAACGCTTCTGATATCTTTATAAAAATGTCAATTTGCACTCAAATTTAATAATTTTGAGAAGAATAATTACCTGTTTGAATTTTGCGTTGGCTTCTTCTGACCCTTTGTTACGGTCAGGATGCCATTTCAAGGCCTGGCGGATGAAAAATGAGTCATCAGTAAATCGGACACAAAATGAAACGAGAAACAAGCGATTACATACCATCTTCTTGTACGCCTTCTTGATTTCATCTTCGGATGCAGTCTTCTCGATGCCGAGGAGTTTGTAGTAGTCGGTACCCATGATGAGTATAGTAAGTTATGTGGGCTGTAGAGAGTTGTGTGGGGGAGTGGAGGTCGGGATGAGTATTTATTGGACGGGAGTGGGGGCGAGCCAGAAGGCGCTAGAGTATTCTAGCAAAGACCACATGATGTCACCGTGTTCTAGACAGAAATGATGGTCCAATGGCGTCAAATCCTAATAGGCGTAAACAATCGCCTCGGACATGGACCAGGAGGGCATCTGGGAAATGGAAAAACCGGCGTTGTGAACCGGCGATCATGACCGGCGGAACGGCGGTTATTTTCCACCCGGCGAGATTTGCGTGCGACGCGCCTCCCCGCCCAACGCGTCAGGCCCTGCCATGTTCCACACTCTGCAAGTGTTGGCAGCGCATCCAGAGTTAAATAATATCATCGCCTTGCAGCTTTCCCGTGCTTTCAGCTTGATCTCCTGCCTTAAACGCGATATCACCATCCCACAACCGCTATCCGAAGCTCCTGAATGCCCGCCGACTTTCCTCCCTCCCGCCATCGCTGAATTTCTCGCTGAATCCCCTTTCGATATCGCTGGGCCTTATGAAGAACCTATGGGAGATTGTAAGAGAGGAAGCATGGGTGGAATCACAGCAGGACGAGCCAAGGATGTCAGCGACAAATTGCGCACTTGTGTATGACCGGGCGCTTTCTTTGCGGCAACAGCACGATGCAGACGAGAATGGATAAAGATTTGGGATAAA